>ML796009.1:467688-480409 GCA_009831015.1 Picea engelmannii | reverse complement strand
AGTGATGAAGACAATGAAGAGAATTTGGGTAATCTTCTGTAAGGCGGTGTGGTGAGAAGATAGTAAGGAAATGAGGAGTTGGTGAGGAGGGAGGAGGGTATGTTTACACTCTAATCACATCAGACATAGACTGCAGTGAGAAGAGAATCAATTGCATTAGATCTTGACTCACTACATGTCAGCGCCTCCCAAAATGGCCAGTGCCAAATTAGTTTTTTTTAAATGATTTTTAAATCCTGACAATTTAACAAAAACAAATCTCATACTATGGGGATTAATGTCAAATCATATATTATTTAGCCAATGGAAAATGAGATCTTTCAAATTGTATAACTATGAAAATATATTTAGTTTTAAAAATAAATTCAATTAATATAAAACTTTAACGGAGCTTGCAAAGTTTGTTTTGTAACCATCCAAAAAGAACCAAGTAATCTACAAAAGGGACCAAGTAATACGTGGTCGGCGGTCCGTTGATCGTGAGGAGAAATATAGAGTCCTTGCCTTGGCCCAAGGCAGGGACTAATAAAAATAAGAGTATATTGTGGAGGGACAACATGGGAACATAGAGGTTTATGATTTCCATGTAGTTCCTACATAAATATAAATCCATGATATTTAGATGATTGTTTTTTAAATAAAATTATTCATAAATTAATAAATATATTATAAATATTTGAACTTGTATATATAAATTATTTGATGGTTCACATCCATATGGCTCATCATTATAGTATCCTCTACATCCTTAACCATTTGATCCTCCTTACTCACAGACAACAACGATAGAGCATGGTTGATACATTTGCAAAATTTAATTTTATAAAATCCCTCTCCAGTTGAGTTATTGTGAAACATTGTGTTTAGAACCTCTTAGTAACAAGGACTTTTGAAACATAGTAATTATTCATATACACCCCTACATTATTGTGTAATACATAATTTTATACAAATTAGATACAAAATCATTAAAGTATTGATGAAATATTAAAACATAAAATGAAATAGTTTAACA
The DNA here is from genome assembly GCA_009831015.1 of Picea engelmannii. Lineage (NCBI taxonomy): Eukaryota > Viridiplantae > Streptophyta > Pinopsida > Pinales > Pinaceae > Picea > Picea engelmannii. The sequence continues at coordinate 479,394 of ML796009.1, read as the reverse complement.
ATATTTGTTTATCGAGTTGTCTAATGTTTGATGTTACTTGATCCAAGGTGATAGTAAACTCGGCATATCCATGGTAGTTGGTGGATCCTATATTTAAAATAAAAAGAAACATCAATCCTAATAAACTTAATGAATCCTATTTTAATATGTAGAATCAAATCACTAAAATATTCTTTTTTGCAAAAATAAAATAAAATAGTTTAATATGAGGGTTTTGTTCATTCTGCTTAACAATAGTGATGTATGCTAGGCCAAGAACATAACTTTAAAATGTTTTCATTTCCTGCTTCAAGCTTACCTAGGAAATGGGTTAGGGTTAAATTTGAAAGAGAGTTCTTTGTGAATGCAATTGCTTAATATTGATGTCCAGTCCTTGTAATTATCAATGCATTTCACAATTTTATTGGCATTATATGGTGGTAATTAGTCATTTATAGGAAAGGTAGGGTTAAATGTTTCCATTCTAGTTGAATCTTGGAATTAGTTTCAATTATTTTAAAGCCAAGAAATATTTAAGATGATTTGATAACACTATTTCAATGTAACATGAATGAACAACACAAAATCTACTCATTACAAGGATAGGATTTATATTAGACTACATATAAATAGGTAATTAGAAATCATTATTGTACATTAAGAAATAAATTAAATTATTGTTTTCAACTACTAACTCTATCCTTATCTAATAAACTAATAATTGTTGAAGGAAATCGAGAATTTAACACAATTAGTATGCAATCATTCAATTAGTTAGTGTTAAGCAGTTAATGCAATTAAAAAGAAATCCATTTTCATAAATTGTGATTTCCATGTTTGAGTACTTTATCATACTAAGTTATTTAGGTCAATTACTTCAAACAATAAACTCATATACCCTATATTTTTCTAGTTATGGAAACCAAAGCTCTGATACCACTTTCTAACAACCCGTCAGGGTGTTATCTTAACAAAATTTTCTTCCCTTTATGTCCATAAAAAACAATGTAATCTATGAATCATCGGAATATCTATATGTATATATTAATGATTGATTGAATTAATATCTGAGAATCAATGTCACCATTCTGTATGTGGCATTCCACCAAGTCAACATCATTGATCAGAGAGAGTTCCACTCCTATAGAAGTAGTTGTATACTCTAACAAACTAGATCCTTTGCTTGCTTATAGTTGCATAATCAATAGATTAAATTGGTTGTTTTCCAAATCTGTTAAAGTGATAAACATGGGACCAAAAATTTCTTAAGAACTTACTAGGACACCATCTCTGGAAAATAAGGATTCGACTAGATTTGTCCTTACATATTATGAATCCTTGATCTTTAGTGATGAAATTTGATTGCTCAAATTTGAATTTTTTGGAGTAAGATCATAAGTCACTATTACGAGTGGTCCTTATGGTTTATTTTTCTTCAATTCTCCTAATAAGGAATCAACTTGACCTGAGATATCTTCTTGAACATATTCTACTTCACTTTCTGCTACTTATAAGAGCTTCCTTCTCTTAGCATCCTATTGGTATGCATCCTTTTCTTCAGACTCATTTGCATGCTTTTATAAGGTGTCGATCATCTGTTTATCGGTGTTTGATGATTGATTTACCACTATGATACTACATTTTGGGTCAATCGTTGTAGCATTCATATCATATACCACTATAATTTTGGATTGAGGCTTTACTTCTATCCCTTATTTTCATGTGGAAGTCTGCATTATCAAAAAATGTTGCACATCTTCCCATGATGTACTTTTCTTAGCAAGCATTTCAGCAGATACATTTGAGTAATGTTGATATGGAGGTAAACCTACACTTTTATGTTACTCGGATATAACATGATGTGGGTCATACTTTCATAACACATCCCTTTTCAATCCAAAATAACAGAACAATTTATTCACATGGTCAGTGGCTTATCTATTCTTTATTATGAAGGAAGAAAACTCAGCAGGTTAATTGAATGATGCCTTTTTTCTCTTTGAGATAAAATGTAATTGGTCAGTGGCTAGCCTCTGTCTATGATATTCTAAAGCAAATATATGGAGAGAAATATAAATAGGAAATTGGTAAGGCTCTACTTCACAACCATAGATCCCGATAACAATATATCTCTTGAAGAAAAACCAATCACCCACCTTAATATCAAGGTTCAAGTCAAGTTTTTTTTTATAGGCTATGGGAATTATAGGAGGTTCTTTCCCCATAAGAAGAATATAGGTATTAAATAAGAATCCATCAGTGAAATATAAGTATTCCCCTTATGTTTAAACAAAGGTTAGGTGATGCAGGACCATCTAAGGCGAGCCAACGCGGAGATAAAAGACAGCTGGAAAAGCACCCAGTGCAAATTTTGAAAATGTTATGTAATGACAATGAGATCATTAAACAGAGGGGACACTTGTATAATATAAACGGACCTTGAGAGATCCACTCTCGTCCTTAGTAGGTAGAAGGCATTTATAGTAGTTAATGCAAGTAGATAGAATTTAATGCGTAGATTAGACAGTTTAGAATGGAAGAGTGAAACGAGATATAGACACCCTCATTGTGTATTGTAAAATATGAATTATGTCAAGTGAGAGAATAGAGCATAGAAGAGAAGAAGTAGAGAGTTGTATAGGTGAATTCCATGTACAGAAGTTCTGGATTAATACAAAAAGGACTTTGATTCAGACTCATGGTGTTCAAATATTCTCTGTATATGTATTGTTGAATGTTATGCTCATGAATGTTTTACTCTTTCTGTCATGCATTTGTTGTTTATGCTATGTGTGTATGATTTCTTGTTCAATGTTTGAAATCTGAGAGGAAGAGTAAGGGAAATGAGTTTCAATTGTTTCTCTATCTGAGCAAGAGTTCCTGCAAGGAGTGCAGTTGAATTGTCCGCAAGGAGTACATTGACAAAGGGTTCAAAGGTTTGTCTCTGAAAGCTCAGATGAGATAGTTTTTTTTATCATTCCCTCAAAAGTGTAGCTAGGCACAGGAGTCGTGCAAGGAGTGCGCAGGCTGAGTAAACTTTCAGAGTTTGCGAACTTGAGGAAATTGTTGAAAGACTACTGTTGCAGGGAGTGCGCAGAGTCGAAGAACTTCAATTCTTTGAAGTAATTGGAGGATTTTCCACAAGGAGTGCATGCAAGAGTCTTCTTTAAGACTCAGAGTTGAAAAAAAAAGCTTAGGAAGGATAAAGCCTTCGAAATTGTCGAAGAGGAGCACAGGAATTTTGTGCATTGGAGCCTTGAGAAGGCGTCGCAAGTTTGTGTCGTAGGCAGTTAAGCACCGTTGAAAAACACTTTGGTAAAAAGTTGCAGAATTCCTTGAGAAGGAAGAGAGAACGGACGGTTGAATTTCTCTGTGGAGAATTCGCAAGTCCCACGAGCCGTCAGATCTCACGAAGGAGTAGGGGACTTACAGAGAGTGCTTTCAAAGGTTCAAGCTTAGGAGAGGCAGCGCTGTAGATTCAAGCCAATAAGGGCCATTGGATTTGGTTGTTGATTTCCATTTTGGGGTTTCATGGATTGAAGTCCCGAAATATTTGCATTAAGACTCGCGAAGTGCGAAGTCCCGAAAAGGGGGAAAGTCTAGTTGTGGGACCCGCGCCGAGAATCGTATCGAGAGTTGACATTTCGAGATTTCGGGGATTAGAGAATCGGGATTTTGGGGTTCGTGGAGCAGAGTTGCATGATATCACAACTCACGAACTCGCGATAAGGAGAAATCCGAAATCGGCAAGGGAAAAGTCAATTGTTGACCGTTTTCAGGTTTCGGGGATTTGAGAGACAGGGCGCTTGACCACCGGATTCGCGAAATCGCGAAGTCCGATCTCCTGAAGTATAAAGGGGGAAATTCCTCAAGGTTGTTTGTGGGTGCAGATTTCTCGAAAGGGAAATAGAAGAGCCAACTGTTGAAAGCTCTTCGGGCCAGTGGAAGAGGAAGGATCTTGTGTGCGTGGACTTCCGACCTGCGGGTTGGGAGGGTTGCGTCATCTTTGGTATCAGAGCCCAGAAAGGTTTCTTTTCTTTCCGTAGCAGGGAAAGGGAGAATTCACCATGCTTCCGAGAAGAAAGGACAGACAAACACCCAATCCGGAAGAGGAAATGGAGATGTCCAAAGGAAGGGGCAGGCAGATGCAGAATCCATAGGTGGAAAGAGATCTGCATGACATTCGCGCCAGACTCGTGGACATGGAAATAAGACAAAGGCACACAGCTAATGTTGGAGATGTTAGTGAGTCCGAAAGTGAAGATGAAGCTGGACATGACGAAGAAGAAGTCACAGCAGAAGATGCAACAAACGAACACTTGCTTAGAGTTGTTGCAAGAATGAGTGCAAGAGCCAAGATGGACATTCCAGTTTATGAGGGAAATCTAGATGTAGAGGAGCTTCTAGATTGGATTAGATATATGGACACATACTTTGACTATGAATATGTCAAAGAAGACAAGAAGGTCAAACATGATGTCACAAGATTAAAGGGACATGCAGCATTGTGGTGGGATGAGCTACAAGCTGACAGACGCTGCCAAGGCAAGCAGAAGATCAAGAGTTGGGACAGGATGATCGCAAAGATGAAGGCGAAGTTCATCCCTAGAGATTATCAAATTACTCTATTTTGAAGAATGCAGAACTTGAGACAGAAGCTGATGATAGTGAAGGAGTATACTGAAGAGTTCTACCGGCTGAACATCAGAGCAGGTCATCGTGAAAGTAATGATGAAAAAGTTGCTAGGTATATGAATGGCCTGAGATACGAAATTCAGGATGAGATGAGTATGTTGACCATCCGAACGGTGGATGATGCTTATCAAATGGCTCTAAAGGTAGAAGAGAAGTTGAGCCGAAAGCAGGGTCAAAGAAGTCGAGGCAGAAGTCAAGCCAGGGGCAAATCAGTCGTCCAAGATAGAAATTAGAAGCCTAAAGAAGAATGGAAGAAACATCAACCTCGGATTGAGAGAGGTGGAAGCTCATAGCGAGGGAAATACTTTGGACAGAGAGGGCAGTATGTTGACCAGAGAGGAGATTATACTGATAATAATATTTTTCTTTGTACCAGAGGTAGAGGAAGAGGAAGAGGTGGAGTAGTAAAATGCTTCACATGTGGAAAGAATGGACACAAGTCTTATGAGTGTCCAGACAAGAAGAAGGAAGATGGTGAAACTCACATTGCAGAAGCACAGAGGCGAAATGTTGAGGCAGAGGATGCTGAAGGTGGAAGATCGTTGATGATGCGAAAATCTCTTTTAACGCCAGAAAAGGAGGTGGAGAGTTCAGTCCAAAGAAACAGACTTTTTCAGACTGCATGAAAAAACAAAGATAGGGTATGCAAAGTCATTATGGACAGTGGTAGCACAGATAATCTCGTTTCAAAAGAGATGGTAGAGAAGTTGGAGCTAGAGACGATTGATCATCCAAGCCCATACATAGTTTCATGGCTACAAAAAGGACATCAGGTAACTGTCACTAAACAGTGTTTAGTTGAATTTAAGATAGGAGGATATAATGATAAGATAATTTGTGATGTTATTCTGATGGATGTTTGTCATTTATTGTTGGGTAGACCATGGCAATATGACAGGAATGTGATTCATGATGGGAGGATGAACACATACACCCTAGAGAAGAATGGGAGAACTCACATGTTGCTTCCAATCAAAGATAAGGATGTGAAACCTGAAGTAAGTAACACTATACTTATCATGAGTGGGAAAGAACTTCTTACAGAGGTTAAGAAGAAGGAGGAACCGGAATTCATTGTGGTCAGGAAGCCAAAGATTGTTTTAACCAGCATGAGGGTAGATGATTTACCAAAAGAGGTTCAAGAACTGCTGGAAGAGTTCGCTGACACAGTAGTGGATGAACTACCTCGTTCGTTGCCACCGATCAGAAGTGTGAGTCATCACATTGATCTCATACCAGGAGCTAGTTTTCCAAACAAAGCCGCGTACAGATTGACACCGCAGGAGAATAAAGAGTTCAAAAGACAAGTCCATAATTTGTTGGACAAAGGTTTGGTCAGAGAAATCTTGAGTCCATGTGTTGTTCCGACAGTACTCTGTCTGAAGAAAGACGGAGGCTGGAGGATGTGTACTGACTCGAGGGCGATTAACAAGATAACCATCAAGTACAGATTTCCATTGCCAAGGATGGATGATCTGATGGATTGCTTGAGTGGAGCAAAATATTTTTCGAAGATTGATTTGAAAAGTGGTTATCACTAGATTCGCATGAGAGAAGGTGATGAATGGAAGACAACCTTCAAGACCAATGAAGGGTTATACGAATGGCTCGTTATGCCGTTTGGCTTAACAAACACACCAAGTACTTTCATGAGACTGATGAATGAAGTCCTGAAGGATTTCATCGGAAAATTTGTCATTGTGTACCTTGATGACATACTGATTTTCAGTAAAACAAAGGCAGGGCATCTGAAACATTTGGCTACAATGATGCAGAGGTTACAACAGGAGAAGTTGTTGATAAACATGAAGAAATCCTCATTTATGAAGACAGAGCTAATTTATTTGGGTTTTGTTATTTCTGTAGATAAGTTGAGGATGGATCCAGATAAAGTGGAAGTAATCAAGAATTGGTCGTCACCAAAGAATATCTTTGAGGTGAGAAGTTTTCACGGATTGGCTAGTTTCTGTCGAAAATTCATCAGGAATTTCAGTGGAATTAGTGCACCGATGATGGACACAGTGAAGAAGAGACACAAATATTTTCACTGGACAGAAGAGGCTGAAAAGAGTTTCAATTTGTTGAAGAGTAAAATCACGGAACAACCAATCCTGGTGTTGCCTGATTTCCAAAAGACATTTCAAGTGAAATGCGATGCAAGTGGATTTGCAATAGGGGCAGTCTTAAGTCAAGAAGATAGGCCAATAGCATACTTCAGGGAGAAGCTAAATGAAGCGAAACTCAAATACTCCACGTATGACAAGGAGTTCTATGCTATTATACAAGCATTGAAGAAATGGAGACATTACTTGATCCTGAAGGAGTTTGTCTTATACAATGACAATCATGCATTGCAATTTGTGACTCAACAGGAGAAGTTGAATCAAAGACATGTAAATTGGGTTGAATATATGCAAAATTTCACTTTTGTGATTAAACATATCTTGGTACTGCTAACAAAGTTGTAGATGCTTTGAGTAGGAAGTGTTTTCTATTGCAGGAGTTCAGGGTCAAAACGTTGGGTTTTGATGATCTCAAGGAGATGTATCAAGCTGATCCAGATTTTAAAGAGGCATACGAAGCAACTGAGAATCCAATTCTCAGAGATAGAAGCCAATGGGAAAAATACATGATCCAGGAAGGATTACTGTTTAAAGGTAATCAGCTTTGTATTCCAAAATGCTCCATGAGGGAGAATTTGTTGAAGGAGAAACACAGTGGAGGATTGGTCGGGCATTTCGGTCACAACAAGACGTTCGCAAAATTGAATGAATCATATTTTTGGCCAGGAATGAGAGAAAAAGTTAAAAGATCTGTGGACAGATGCAGAATTTGCCAACATTCAAAAGGAAAGAGGCAAAATGTAGGATTTTATCAACCATTGCCCGTACCTGACAGGCCATGGGATGCAGTCAGCATGGACTTCATATTAGGATTTCCAAGAACACAAAGAGGGTTTGACTCAATCTTTGTGGTGGTGGATAGATTTTCCAAAATGGCACATTTTACACCATGTCAGAAAATCAGTGACGCAACTTACATTGTGAATCTGTTTTTCAAAGAAGTCATTCGACTTCATGGCTTGCCAAGAAGCATAGTTTCGGATCGAGACACTAAATTCGTAGGACACTTTTGGAGGACCTTATGGAAGAGGTTGGGAACTAACTTGTCATTCAGTTCGACTTATCATCCTCAGACGGATGGGCAAATAGAAGCAGTGAACAGGAGTCTGGGAGACTTGCTGAGGAGCTTGGTGAGAGAACACCACAACCAGTGAGACAACATATTACCACAGGTGGAGTTTGCTTATAACAACTCAGTTAACAGAAGCATGGGACAGATTCTGTTTCAGATTGTCTATGGCATGCAACCAAGAGGAATTTCTGAGTTGAGAGATTCAGAACAGACTGCGACTAGGAGTGCTAGTGCAGAAGATTTCGCAGAGGCGATGAAGGAACTTCACAACCAAGTGAAGGAACGATTGCAGAGTTCGAGTCGGGAATATAAGCGGAGAGAAGATCAGCACAAAAGACAGCTTCAATTTGAAGTTGTCGATTTGATCCTCGCATATTTGAGAAAGGAAAGGTTCCCGAGAGGAACATATAATAAACTGAAAATGAAGAAAATCAGACCATGCAAGGTCTTGAAGAAATTTGGGGCTAATCCTTACGAGATTGAATTACCCGATGGGATCGGAATTTATCCAATATTCAATGTCTCATATTTGTACCCATATAAAGTTGAGGAAGCATAAGCAAGAAATGAAAAACCAGAGGTTCAGTAGCAGAAACAGATGCCAGTTGCAAAAAATCCACAGATGGAGCGCATACTGGACAAAAGGGTCAGCAAGAAGACCACGCGAAAGAAATACTTTGAGTATTTGGTCAAATGGAAGGGCCATCCAGTTGAAGATGCCAGCTGGGAAAACGAAGCAGAGTCCAGAAGCATGGACAGACCATGCGCGAGCTCATGGATAGGATCCCATGAACATTTTCAAGCGAGGGAGTATGATGCAGGAGCATCTCAAGCGAGCCAGCGTGGAGATAAAAGACAGTTGGAAAAGCACCTAGCGGAAATTTTGAAAATGTTATGTAATGACAATGAGATCATTAAATGAAGGGGACACTTGTATAATATAAACGGACCTGGAGCGATCCGCTCTCGTCCTTAGTAGGTAGAAGGCATTTATAGTAGTTAATGCAAGTAGATAGAATTTAATGCGTAGATTAGACAGTTTAGAATGGAAGAGGGAAATAGGATATAGACACCCTCATTGTGTATTGTAAAATATGGATTATGTCAAGTGAGAGCATAGAGCATAGAAGAGAAGAAGCAGAGAGCTGTATAGGCGAATTCCATGTACAAAATTTCTAGATTAATACAAAAAGGACTTTGATTCAGACTCATGGTGTTCAAATATTCTCTGTGTATGTATTGTTGAATGTTATGCTCATGAATGTTTTACTCTTTCTGTTATGCATTTTTTGTTTATGCTATGTGTGTATGATTTCTTGTTCACTGTTTGAAATCTGAGAGGAAGAGTAAGGGAAATGAGTTTCAATTGTTTCTCTATCTGAGCAAGAGTTCCTGCAATGAGTGCAGTTGAATTGTCTGCAAGGAGTGCGTTGACAAAGGGTTCAGAGGTTTGTCTCTGAAAGCTCAGATGAGATAGCTTTTGTTCTCATTCCCTCAGAAGTGAAGCTAGGCATAGGAACCGTGCAAGGAGTGTGCAAGCCGAGTAAACTTTCAAAGTTTGCAAACTTGAGGAAATTGTTGAAAGACTACTGCTGCGGGGAGTGCGCAGAGTCGAAGGACTTCAATTCTTTGAAGTAATTGAAGGATTTTCCACAAGGAGTGTGTGCAAGAGTCTTCTTTAAGATTCAAAGTTGAAAAAAAAATCTTAGGAAGGATAAAGCCTTCGAAATTGTCGAAGAGGAGCACAGGAAGTTTGTGCATTGGAGCCTTGAGAAGGCGTCGCAAGTTTGTGTCGCAGGCAGTTAAGCACCGTTGAAAAACACTTTGGTAAAAAGTTGCAGAATCCCTTGAGAAGGAAGAGAGAACGGACGGTCAAAATTCTCTGTGGAGAATTCACGAAGTCCCGCGAGCCGTCAGATCTCACGAAGGAGTAGGGGAGTTATGGAGAGTGCTTTCAAAGGTTCCAGCTCAGGAGAGGCAGAGCCGTAGATTCAAGCCAATAAGGGCCGTTGGATTTGGTTGTTGATTTCCATTTCGGGGTTTCGTGGATTGAAGTCCCAAAATATTTTCATTAAGATTCGTGAAGTGTGAAGTCCCGAAAAGGGGGAAAGTCTAGTTGTGGGACCCGCGCCGGGAATCGTGTCGAGAGTTGACATTTCGAGATTTTGGGGATTAGAGAATTTGGATTTCAAGGTTCGTGGAGAAGAGTTGCATGATATCGCAACTCGCGAACTCGCGATAAGGAGAAATCTGAAATCGGCAAGGGAAAAGTCAAGTGTTGACCGTTTTTGGGTTTCGGGGATTTGAGAGACAGGGCGCTTGACCATCGGATTCACAAAATCGTGAAGTTCGAGCTCCCGAAGTATAAAGGGGGAAATTCCTCAAGGTTGTTTTTGGGTGTAGATTTCCCGAAAGGGAAATAGAAGAGCCAAATGTTGAAAGCTCTTCGGGCCAGTGGAAGAGGAAGGATCCTGTGTGCGTGGACTTCTGACCTGCGGGTTGGGAGGGTTGTGTCATTAAGAGAGAGGTCCAGTCCCTAACCGGGAGTCATGGCCTGTATCATCTTTCTTTATCATCTCAAGGAATTGTTTCTCGTAGAACTCATATTGTGCATACAATATTAAGAACATGAGATAAGATTGATAGAGAAATGAATTTAGTTATTCAAAGGACAATAGATGGAAATGAATTGTAGTGGCTATAAAACCCATAAAATCAAACTTAGATTGATTTTCAGAATCCAAAACTTCATTCATTATAGCAAGGTGACTTCATCAATTTCACAATCATCAACATAACCTAAAATATAAGTTATAACAAAATCCATTAACCTTACATCAGGGGTACATAGTTCAGACTTAATCAGGAAATATTCAAAGGTATAGGAAGGATCAATAACAAAATTATTAATCACTGAAGTCTTTTCTTAGGTAGACTAGCCTTCTATTTTTTTTTCAGAAGATCAAGATCTAAAATGGGTAAGCTGGCCAGGGGTAAATTTAACATTTTGACAATGTCCTCAGAAGATACAACACAAATATTCCTTGTCCCATCAGTGAAAATAATACGAGTGTCGGCATTATACAACTTGACCAAGTTCTAGATAAGGTTAGGGTCACTGAAAACTCAAGGAATGAGGGTATGATACAAGCCATTGTTCCAAAGCCATGGGTTTTCATAATTTTCTACAATTTATTTATTGATCAAGTCATTGATTTGATTCAGGTGTCCTTAACTAATCTGAGTATCAAATACATCAGCTAACACATCTATAAAGTTCATATTTTCATTTGTAGAAGAGTCATGTGGGGCTCTCCTTTTCCTAAATGACATGATGTTTTTCGAATGCAACAAGATTTCTTAACTGAAAATATCAAATGGGTTTCCAAGAAAATATCGTTTTGACAAGAATTTTGAGCAGGGATATTATCGCATAGTTATTCCTCTTGCAGACATTCCCAAATATTGATAATGACTCAATTTTCCAACTTCAACGCAATTTATCTTGTACGTTTAGTTCTACACGAGCAAAAATAAATGAATTAAAGTGTGAATCACGTAACTTCAAATCATAATTAATTATAATGTGACACTTATAATAAATTATTATACAAAAATAAAAATGACTACGTGTCAACTCCATGTGCAAGGTATCGAATATAATTACATATCATTTTTGTCACTCATTTGGTTATAGAGTTTTCTCAAGTATCCTTCATATCGTCAATTTTACTCTAAGAATTGAGGAATTAAACACTTCATATATGAATGCATTAAATGTAGAGAACAATATGGCCACCTCCAAGGCTTCATCCATACAAGTGAAGGAGAGAGAAG
>ML796009.1:451888-462134 GCA_009831015.1 Picea engelmannii | reverse complement strand
CAATTTCTCCCTAATAACTCTCCCACCCACACCATCATATCAGGGTGGGGGTTGAGGGGAGATAATATGGAGAACATAGTATATTATCCCTAGCATCTCCCCCTACCCTCACCCCCATATGAGGGTGGGGAGATAATAAGGAGAACATAATAGTTTCTCCTTAGTATACGCCCCACCTCTACCCTCATATGAGGGTGGGGGTTGAGGGGTGGGGAGATACTATGGATAACTTATTAAGTTCTCCCTATTATCTCCCCACCACCCCCAACCTCATATGGGGGTGGGGTTGACAAAGGGAGGGGGGATACTAGGGATAACTTGTTAAGTTCTCCCTAGTCTCTCCCCCATCACCAGTGTTCACCCTAGTATCTCCCCCCCCCCTACCTTCATATGAGAGAAATGGTTGGGAGAAGGGGGAGATACTAGGGAGAAATTAATAAGTTATCCTTGGTATCTCGCCCCCATGCCCACACCCCTTATTAATTTCTCCTTAGTATCTCCATGAGGGTGGTGGAGATACTAGGGAGAACTTAATAAGTTTTGCATAGTATCTTCACCCCCACCCCCACAATTATTAATTTATAATTGGTATCTCCCCCCCACCAAACCACCCCCACGCTCATATGATGGTGGGGTTTAGGGTGGTGGGGGTGGATACTAGGGACAAATTATTAGGTTCTTCTGAATATATGATGGTGGAGGTGCGGGGTGATATGAGGGAAAACTTAATAATTAATGTTTCCCTCGTATCTCCTCTCACCCCCACCCTCATATAATAATTTTTCCCTCGTATCTCCCCCTACCTCCACCCTCATATGAGTCTCAATATGAGGTTCAGGGTGGGGGGATTTATGAGGGAAAACTTAATTAATAAGTTTTCCATCATATTTTCCCCTACCCCACTCTCATACGAAGGATATTTTCCCCTACTCCCACCCTTATATATAAGGGTGAGGGTGGCAGGATATATGAGGGAAAACTTAATTAATAATTTTTCCCTAATATCTCCACCCAACCCCACCCTCATATATAACTTAATTAATAACATTTCCCTAATATCTCCACCCACCCCCACCCTCATATATAACTTAATTAATAATCTTTCCCTAATATCTCAACCCATCCTCGCCTTCATATATGAGGTTGGGGTGGTATGAATATATGAGGGAAAACTTATTAATATATTTTCTCTAACATTTTCCCCACCGCCACCCTTAGAGGTAGATATTATAGAAAACTTAATGAATGGGATTTACCTAATATATCCCCCCACCCTTGTATATTGGGGTATATGATGGTGGGGGTGGGGGTATATATTATGGAAAATTTAATTAATAAGTTTTCCCTAATATCTCCCCCCACCTTTACCCTTATATACCATAATATATGGGGGTGGGGGAGATATGAGGGAAAATTTATTAATTAAGGTATATGAGGGTGGGGATGTGGGGATATATTAGGGAGGACTTATTAATTAATTTTTTCCTAATATATTCCCCAACCCCCACCCAATACCCTATATGAGGGTGAGGGTGAGGGTGGAGGGATATATTAGGGAAAACTTATTAATGGTGGGGGTGGGGGGAGATATTATGGAAACATTATAATTGATTTTTCCCTAATATCTCCCCCCAGTCCCACCATTAATAATTTTTCCCTAATATATCCTCCCCACTGGGTGGGGGTGGGTAAATATATTAGGGAAAAAGTAATTGATAAGTTCTCCTTGATATATCCCCACATACCCACCCTCATATACCATAATTAATAAATTTTCCCTAATATCTCCCCCCACCCCCATATATTATGGTATATAAGGGTCAAGGTGGGGGGAGATATTAGAGAAAAATTATTAATTAAATTTTCTATAATATATACACCAATCCCCACCCTCATATACCCCAATATACGAGTGTGTGGGGAGATATTAAGGAAATCTCATTTTAATTTTTCTATAATATCTACTCGTAAGGGTGGTATTGGGGGGAAATATTAGAAAAAATATATTAATAAGTTTTCCCTCATATATTCCCCCACCCCCACCCGATACCCTATATGTGGGTGCGTGTGGGGGGATATATTAGAGAAAACTTATTAATGGTGGGGGTGGAGGGAGACACTAGGGAAAATTTATTAATTAATTTTTCCCTGATATCTCCCTCCACCCCCACCCTCGCCCTCAAATATATTAGGGAAAACATATTGGCATGTATGACAACAGATATTAGAGAAATCTTAATTAAAAAATGAGGGTGAGAGTGGGGGATATATTAGGGAAAAATATTAAATAATTTTTCCTTAATATTTCCCCCCACCCCAATATTTTTTCTCTATTATCTCCCCCACCCTCATATATTAATTAAGGTTTCCCTAATATATTTTTTCACCCCTACCCTCATACATGAGGGTGGGGAAGGTGAGAAATATTAGGGAAAATGTATCAATATGAGAGTGGGGTAGGGGGATATATTAGAGAAAACCTATTAATTATTTTTTCCCTAATATTTTCCCTCACCCTCACCCTCATGAGGGGATATATTATGGAAAACATATTAATTAAGTTTTAGGGAAAACCTATTAATTTGAGGGTGGGGGTAGGGGGAGATATTAGGGAAAACTTAATTAATAGGTTTTCCCTAATATCTCTCTCTACCCCCACCCTCATATGTTGTGTTGGGAGGGGATATTAGGAAAAACTTAATCAACAATTACACATTAGATAATCATAATTCCCTTTGGTTTGGGGAATTTTTTTATTTTTATTTTCCATACAACGAAGAATATTCATTGGTTCATTGACTAGTTGCAACAAATTAGATGTCTTCCTTAAAGATCAACTATTGTAAGGATGAAATTGTAGCCTTGTTGTAGAAAAAATTGGTAGAGACCGTCTGAACCCCTCGGGCATGTTCTTCCTTCACTAGGGAAAATTTGAGGTACAAAAATGGGCCTAAAAAAATGTACTATCAAAATCAACTTTAAAATAACCAATATGATTCAAGATGATGATATCAGCCATAAGGGTAAATATTTTTGGAGGAAAATAATGAAAACTATTTTTTTAATCATATTTCTGACTTATCTCCTTATAGGTTCACTCAAATTTCAAGTGTATGAAATCATTGGATGCATATTTAAATACTGCATCCAACGTGTACCCACTCTGCTTACTTTTGATAGAATGAACATGTTTCTTTTTTTTCAATGTATTTTGAGTTTATCTCACTATGGGTCTATCAAAAGTAAGTAGAGTGGGTACTTGTTGGATGATAATTTAAATATAAATCCAATGAGTGCCTACACTTGAAATTTGAGTGAACCTGTAAGGAGATAAGTTGAAAATACAATTTAAAAAGGAAGTTTTCTTCCTTTCCCTTTGAAAATTCATAACTCTTATTTTATTATTTTCCTTAGGAGGTCCATTTTAGACCTGAAATTTTCCCTAATTGACAACAAGGTTTGATCCGAGATCTTTTCATCGAAGTGACTTATAAAAAATTGTATTAAATGGGCATAAATTAAAGTGCACAATTAAAGAAGGAAAATCTCAATAATGAAGAGACATAAGCATCAAATCTGAACACAAAAACTTGATAACGGAGTTCGTCCCTAGTGAACTACGTCTTCGGGTCCTACTCTCAAATGGGTAGGCCTTTTTATTAACTCAGCAAAAGAATTTGGCAAAATACATAAGTATAACTCATTCTGGAATCAAGCTGCAGAAGTTTTGCTCAGATCAGAAAACAAACAGCACCATTGAATTCATGGCATCAAATTACCCAAAAATGACTGTCTCCATGCCTCAATCCGACTTTGTCATTCCCATGCCCAAGAGAAACTCTGTCTCAGTTTTGTGCCCTGCAACCTGCAATTAATTCCACAAACTTCCTCATAAAGCATGCATGGTCGTACCATCATGTGCCTCCCCCCTACACTGGGCAGATTCAATTTTTAAATAAAAATATGGGCTTTGTAAACAACGGAGGTCATTGGCCTAGTGGTTGGCGGAGCATTTTTTAAGGCGTAGATAAAGGGGGAGGTCTCAGGGTCGAGCCTGCGGGCCTCCCCTTTTGGGTTGTTGGTTATAACTTATATATATATATATATATATATATATATATAGACATGGTGGTTCCGCCAATCTTAGCAGTGGTTTATGTATGACCATTGGTCGCCAAATTTGGTGGGGTTCTGTTGGATTTGGCGGACCCGCCAATGCTTTTTTTCATTTTTTTGGAATTTCGTTCTCAGATCCTCATTGGGCATTTTCCCACTGCCATGTGGCAACCCATGACTTGGCCATGTGGAAGAAAACCATTGGGCCACGTCAACCAACTGTACAACCACCTGCCATGTCAGGGTACGGTCTGCCACCTCAGTTGCCACATCAGCCTGCCACATCACCGTACGGTCTGCCACGTGGCTGTATGGAATTCCACGTGGAACATTTTTATTGGTCCATGAAATGACCCGAAAATGCCAAAATTGAGTGACATGTGGCAGCCTCTTGTGCTGCCACATGACCATGATGATGTCAGCATGACACATGTCACATCTTACATGTGCCACGTATGATGTACAGATAATGACATCATCCATACTGATGATGACGTCAGTAGTACGGATGTTGACTCATCCCTTGTTGATTGGGTTAGGTTGACCAAACTTTTACCACGAATATCTTTCGATCCGTAACTCCGTTTGATGAGTCATTTGCGTCGTTGGAAATATTGCGACACGCTCTTAACGATGATGCCATTTTCACTGGGTTTTGAGGAATTTGATTTTTTTCCCTTTCTCTGCCTGTTGAGGTCATTCTGAGCTTCCTGATTTGTTTCTGCGAGTTTTGAATTGTCCTTAGTCTTCTCTGGATCCTTTTTGGATCATGCCTTCCCAATGAGAGATTTTTGTACAACCAAAAGCTTTCATCAATCAACAGATAAGTGAGGGAAGAGTTCCCTCACCTTGTCCTTCTCAATCCACTTTGCCTTGCTTGGATGTGTGCCCTTTAAGCCTACTCGAAGATAATCATCACCTCTGCATGAAGTCCTCGTCCTTCTATCTGGGATGATATCTTCCTTTAATTCATCCAAGTACTCAGGAGAAAAATCATCAACTAAAGGTATTGAAACTTCCTCATCCTAATCCATGATCATGGGAGGCTAAAAAAATTTCAAGTTCTCTACATTTACAACTGAGTAAATCTGCATATAAGGTGGAAAATCTAGACGAAAAGCATTGGTACCACTTTTCTCCAAATAGTGAAGGGTCGATAACGAATGGGCTTGATTTTCTTGCATTCACCCTTCAATCTTTCATTTCTGATGTGAAGCCATACCTGGTCTCCAACTTGGAACTGATAATCAACCCTGTGTTTGTCATGTCGAGCTTTATACTGTGCTTGACATTTCTCCAACTGTTCCTTGACTGCTTGGTGTACATGTTGGATCTTCTGGATGAACTTGTGGGCTCTGTCTTCATTTGAATCAACATCTCTCCCATACATCAAGTCCAAAGGAACTTTAGGTAGGTACCCAAAACATGTCTCAAAAGGTGAACACTGAGTGGAGGAATGTAAGGCTTGGTTGTAAGCATGTTGTACATAGGGTATATGTTCATTCCATAACTTGGGATGCTTGTTGTAGTAGCCTTGAAGAAAAAGTACCACTATTCGGTTTACAACCTTTGTCTGTCCGTCAGTTTGTGGATGGAAAGTAGTGCTCCTCTTCAACTTCGTTTCCATCATTCTCCACAAGCTTGTCCAAAAATCCCCAAGGAATTGAGTATCTCAATCCAAGATAATGGATGTGGGTAACCCAAAGTGAACCCAAACATACTGAAAGAAGAGATTAGCAGTCTTCTCAACAATGATCTTCTTTTTACATGGAATTAAGATACACATCTTGTTGAACCTATCCACTACAACATACAAATATTCATGATCCCCTTTCAACATTGGTAAACCCCCTACAAAATTCATGGAGATACTTTCCCATGGATGGGATGGAATAGGTAGTGGTGAGTATATCCCTAGTTTTCTATTAGTGGGCTTACAAGTAGAACACGTCACACACCCCTTTACATATTTAGTTACAATTGCTTTCATTTGAGGCCAGTAACAAAACCTCTGCAAATGAGCCATAGTTTTTCCTACCCCAAAATGCCTAGACACAAGAGAAGTGTGAGCTTCTCGTATTACATGGACTCGTTCTCTTGTAGGAATACACAGCTTTCCAAGATGGTAGAGTAGTTTTCCCTGCAGACAATATTTCTCTACCTGTGCACCATGGGTTAGATTCTCATATACTTCTTTAAAATCTTCATCAATGGCACATTGTTCCACATAGTTATCATGAGATAAAGAAGTATTCTTAAAAATAATAGAAGCAACAATAGGAGGTCTAGAAAGCATATCATCTACCTTGTTACTTGTACCCTTTTTGTACTTGATTACCAAATGAAATTTTTGCAGGAAACCCATCCATCGGTAATGTCGAGATTGTTGTAGTTTGGTTTGAGCTTGGAGATACTGTAAGGGTTGGTGATCTGTATGTATGATTTTTTCCTTTCCTAACAAGTAGTTCTTCCATTTCTTTATGCTTTGAACTAATGCATACAACTATTTATCATATGTAGGATAGTTAACAACAACTTGGTTAACATTTTCAGAGTGGTAATAGATAGGCTTATGATATTGCATCAATACTGCACCCATGGCGTATCCGCTAGCATCTATTTCGATCTCGAAGGGTTTTTTAAGATTCGGCAGTGCTGATACTGGTGCGGTACTGATCTTTTCCTTCAAAGTGTCGAAAGATTTTTTTTACTTTCCTCCCCACTAAAAAATTTTCTCCACACTAGTTAAGGCATGCAAAGGAGTTGCTATAAAGGAGAAATTTGAAATAAACCTCCTCCAATACTGGACTGCACCTAAGAATGTTTGTATCTCGGTTAAACTTTTGGACTCAAAACAATTTACAATTACATCAATCTTGGAAGGATCAATTTTTAATTGTCCTCCTCCTACAATATGACCTAAGTACACAAGTGCAGTCTTGCCAAATTCACATTTGGACAATTTTACAAACAACTTTTCCCTTTGAAAAGTATCCAATACTTGATTTACACACCTCACATGTTCATCCCAGGTCCCATAAAAAATAATAATGTCATCTAAATACACAATCACAAAATCATCTAGTAAAGGCTTGAATACATCATTCATCACATGCATGAAAGTTGTCGGAGCATTACAAAGCCCAAACAAAATAACTAACCACTCAAACAATCCCTGTTTGGTTTTAAAGGTAATATTCCATGCATCTTGTTCTACAACACTGATATGATGGTATCCATTGTGCAAATCCAAATTATTGAAATAAACAACATTCTTTAACTAATCAAGTAAATCATCTATACGAGGAAGAGGGTATCGATTTTTCATTGTGATTTTATTTAAGTCACGGTAATAAACACACATTCACCATGTTCCATATTTCTTTGGCACCATAACGATCAGAGAACCACAAGGAGATGAGTTGGGCCTGATGACCCCTTGATCCAATAAGCCTTGTACATGCTTCTTGATCTTTGTCATCTCTACAGCTGACATATTGTACATGCCCACATTAGGAAGAGGAGAATCCTACTGAATATGTATTTCATGTTGGATTTCCCTCTTAGGAGGTAATCCATCTGGTTTTTGGAAAATATCATCATGCTTAGAAACAATATCAATTAATTATTTCTTATGAGAAGGATCACATCCTTGGAAAGCATCGGATGTTCCGACATCTTTCTCCCTTATGACCATGAGTACATATCTCATATTAGTATTTATGAGTCTCACATTTGTCCTGCACTAACAAGTGTTGTGTTTACCCTCATGTTGTGAGCTCTAACATTGTATTTCACTCCCTCTTAGTAAGGTGGTATTTTTTCTCATGACAAAAGAAGACTGCTTTTCTATCATAAAGATAAGGACTCCCCAACATTATGCCACGTATATCAAGTGATACAACATCCAAATCCACTTCATCAATCAACTTTGAAGCAATAGCAAATATGACCCTACATTGTTTGGCGACATTAAGTTTTGCTTTATCATATACCCAACCAAGAGGATAAGGCTTTGGATGTGGTTTCATTTCAAGACCCATTTTTTTGACAAGTGCTTCAGATATCAAGTTTACTTGGGAACCCGGATCAAACAATGTATCTATCTTAGTGTGTTTAGATACAACTCTTATGTGAAATAATTCATTCCTCTTTAGTTCATCATCATGAGATTCATTATTGGAATTTGAAATAGCATGAAGGGAATCTTTACCTTGTACTCCAACCGCTATGATATTTCCTTCGTCTCTTGAATCGGAACCAAGATATTATTGCACTGTAGCAATGGTTTTTGTCTTCCCCTTTCCACCAAAATGTTTTGATCTCTTCTCTGGATGTAGTTTCCAACAGTGTTCATCATCATGACCACTTTTCTTGCAATGAGTGTAATATGGATTTCCTTCTTCTCTCTTTACTGTGGCGTTCTTCTTGTCCTTCCTTTTAAACTTCTTAAATGGTTTATGTGGGAGATTGGAAGGTTTCTTTGTAGGATCTTCTTGAACATGCTTTCTCATGTTCTCAAGGTGAGTGGCTTGCACACAAACTTCATCAAGACTTGTGGGGTTAAACAATAGCAAAGTATGATGAATATAATTGTGAAGTGCACCAATATACTTCATTAAAGTTTCATAAGAATCCAAAGGAATGTTTAATGCAAGATCTTTATTCCTAAATTATTCTGTGAAACTTTGTACAGTTTGACCTTTACTTTGTCTTAAAGTTTGTCATTCCATCATTGCTTTATGTAAATAACCCAATGGATAAAATTGCGTCCTTATCGTTGATTTAAATTCTAACCATGAGGAAAGAATATTACCACACTTACTTCTATCTTGAAGTTTTCTCTCCCACCATATGAGAGTGGTGCATTCCAACCGAAGAGAAGCCAGTTTCACTTTAACTTCCTCTCCATCAATATGTTGAACACGACAATATACTTCAACCTGTCAGATTCAATTATCTAGTTTTTCAAGATTAGCATCTCCATTAAACATAGGTAAAACAAATTTTACATCAAGCTTTAATAATGGTTTCTTAAAATACGCTTTATGGCTAGAATGATGAGAATGATGGGAATGTTCAAGGGAAGAAGAACTAGAACTTGATGGTGACAATGGAGGCTCGGGAGGGTCTCCTCCAACCCCTTGATTTACCGAAGCATCATCATCAACTTGTTCTTCCTTTTTCTGCCCTTTATTCTTCATCCTCTTCTCGTAGTCTCCATACATTCGTTTGACCATTTCTGACATGCGATAAAAGACCATATGGAAGTTTTTCTCTTGTTCATCAGGCTTGTCCTCTTCTGCCATTTTCTTCCTTCGATATGCATAGCCAAATTTGGGATTGAAAGTATTAAGAGTTCATTCACCCTACTTATGCTTGGCTCTAGTAATCATTCACACTCAACAATTCACGTCAAAGATGACTACTTTGATATCAACATGATCCGGGATCTTTTCATCGAAGTGACTTATAAAGAATAAATTAAATGAGAATAAATTAAAGTGCACCATTAAAGAAGGAAAATCTCGATAATGAAGAGACATAAGCATCAAATCTAAACACAAAAACTTGATAACGGAGTTCGTCCCTGGTGGACTATGTTTTCGGGTCGTGCTCTCAAATGGGTAGGCCTTTTTATTAACTCAACAAAAGAATTTGGAAAAATACATAAGTATACCTCATTTTGGAATCAAGTTGTAGAAGCTTTTCTTAGATCAGAAAACAAACATCACCATTGAATTTGTGGCATCGAATAACCCAAAAATGATTGTCTCCATGCCTCAATCAGACTCTGGCACTCCTAGGTCTAAGAGAAAATCTCTCTCATTTTTTGTGCCCTACAACCTGCAATTAATTCCAAAAACTACCTTGTAAAACATGCCCATATGTACCATCACGCGCCTCCCCCTACACTGGGCGGATTCTATATTTAAATAAAAATCTGGGATTTGTAAACAACGAAGGTCATTGGCCTAGTGGTTGGCAGAGCATTTGTTAAGGCATAAATAAAGAGAGAGTTCCTGAGGTCGATCTTGCAGGCCTCCCCTTTTGGGTTGTTGGTTATAACTTATATATATATATATATATATATATATATATATACACACACACACACACACACACACAC
>ML796009.1:432716-444452 GCA_009831015.1 Picea engelmannii | reverse complement strand
TCAAATTTCAAAAATATGAATACATTATGAAACATTTTATTTAAAAAATAAAAATTGCAACATTTGGGTTAGCATCATCTTATGAATTACCAATAAAAACAAATATAGAAACATGATAAAGAAAAATAACCTTTTGAGTCATTATTGGCACGAAATCCTTTCGTGTAAGTAAGCATAGCCACTCAAGGCCAACACAACCTAGCCTAGCAAAAGGACAAATAGTACGTTGAAACAATACAAGCCAAGGGTCTTAAGATGCTTACAACCTTAAACTCGTTATCTTGTCTAGTGGTTTTCTATTATAAATATTTTAATTTCCTTCCTTATTAGTCCCTGCCGTAGGCGTAGAGGGACTATAGCGATCGATAAATCATTGACCTAGTATTAGATTGTGCATTGACCAGAAATATTTCCATATTGTCTATTGTTGGAACAAGGGAAGTGAAGACATCGATTTTAATATAATAAAAAGTATCATGTTTGTCAAGATCTGATTGGACAAAGGATTGGAGGTCTTATTGCAGCCTTTGCTATTCCCAATGTTAAATATCTTGACCTATCCAAAGTATTTGGTAGTATATGGTACTTTTGAATTATATATTTTATTATGCATTAGTCAACGGTGGATTAATGCTATCATTAGTTCGAATGTCTCCCTTAGCATTTTTTGTTGGGTAGAATACATTCTTTACCATATTACTATATCTGATTTTTGCTTTATTGTTGCATGCTTCGAGAACAGGCTTGCCATGCTGCATATTTTCTTAAATGCTTGCAAAGGCCTACTCCCTTCGACGGTCCTGACAGTCTTAACTGTTTACCTAATAGCTCTGGCAGTGTTAAATGATTATTGTACAGATGGGTTGCAATACAGTTTCGTTCATGGTTGGCATCGGTGCTCGAGTGTTCGATCCTTGTTCGGTGCTTCGTTCCATGGTTCTGGTTCTTGTTTGATTCAACTTTGCAAAGTTGAGGTCCTGCAATTGCAATTGCAATTTGAGCTCTTCGTGGTTGTTCATTGGTTTGTTTTTTTTTCAACTTTGCAAGCTATTGGACCTGTTGTTATGGTTTGCAGTTTTTGGGGCTGAGCTCTTGTCGTCCTTTGTTGACAGGTAAGTTTCCCTATTATTGTTGTTTTTCAATGGTGGCAGTCCCACCATCTTTGTCTGTGCTCTTAGTTTCTATTCCTGGAAAGCATGCGTCTAGCAATGCAAAGGGCTTTACGAAAAGTAGTTGGGAGCCATCAGAAGAGGGAACCGTCGAGCGGGGTCTGTACGTAGGGTATGCTTTCATTCTATGGGTGGGAACACTGCGTCTACCTGTTCTATTTTTGCTGAGTAAAGTTATTGTTTTATTTATTTCTCTGTTTTCTTGTCATCTGTTGTGGGGACTAGGGGGGATTGAAGTTGAGAAGAAGAAGGTTCAAAGATACATACGGGAATTGGTGTGTTGCTTTGTTGTTTTTTTCTATTTTGCTACCTTTTATTTTTTTCTCCTTCTTTTCTCTGTTTTCATAGAAAGTGAAACTATGTAGCAAATAGCTTCAAAGTGACAATTGAAGAGATGAAAGAGGTAATATATGTTGAGTTGTACAAAATATCTGCACAGTCCATTGTACATGACAGCATTGACATGGTTTTTCATAGCAATGTGCTTTTTAGATTGGATGCATTCTTGTATACTGTTGGGGATTGCCTTTTTGATACATTCCAAGTTCTATTGCATTTCCGCTATTCATCGACCGAGATGCGCAATGCATTGATAGATTATTTCTTGACCTGTTTTAAAAATGGCGATGTCGAGGCTTTGCAGTCCTATGAATATGAACTGGAATTTGATTTTCTTCGGCAGTTGCATGGAATACAAGATGTCACTACTTATTTTTCAAAAATTTGGTTGTCTGTATCTCCAGTTCTGCCTCCACATGAGAGGGGACTTTGGGGAGATACATTTTGTATACGATGGATATCTAACTGGATGAATATATCAGTTTCAATTTGGTCATTGACAATAAAAACAAGATATCTACTATTCAATAAAACTGCATCTGACAAACCATATTGCATCTTGTTCCATGATGCCAATGCCCTCACTGGCCATTATGAACCACTGGTGTACAGAAAAATTCCCATATTCAATATAGAAGGTACTCGTATCTACTTGTTCGTTATTTGCAAAGACCTTCAATCACAATGCAAAGGGATTTTGCATGCCATAGATTGCCATGGTTTACAGCTGGCAACAAATGTTGTGTCTAGTTGTGGAGATAGTCTGTTCAATGCAATTTGTTGTTTGGTACCAGCAGAATTCGATGTTCAGTCACTGCGACTTTACGTTGTACAGTCCTTTTGCAATACAATTATAGGCGGAAGCCAACAGGCTTTTAGGTGCTTGCATCAGCACCTTTTCCCATATCTCGTAGAAAATATGTTGGCAGTTGGAAGTTGGCAAGAATACCTTGTGAACATGGAGCTTCCATATGAAAAAGGTCATATGGAGGGTTGCAGATTATGTTTGCAATGGTTTTCTGTCATATTCAGGGTTAATATCTAGGTGTGGTTGCCCTTGGCAGATGCCACTGTCCATTCCTAGTTTATTGATTCAAATTGCGATCAAACAATTGACATCCTTTCGTTGAAAACAGATACAACACATATCCATTATGAACCTTTGCTTACACATATTGGTAGTTCAGGGTTGATTGTCCATTCCACCCAAACAAAATCGAATTTGCATACACGTGGAATTCTTTTTTGTGAAAATGAAAGTCCTCCCAGTTGTGATATGGGCAAACAGGGCTTGAACAAAAAAAACATGCATAAAATTCATGACAGTTGTGATGAGACCATAGACGGCTTAGACAAAAAACGTAGAGTAAGTTATCACAATTTGAAAAAAAATATTTGTCAAATTTGCTCGACTTCTAATAAGGTCATAGAGACCTTGAACAAAAAACGTAAAGTAGTTTCTCAGAAACTAGGTGAAAGTGAAATTCATCCCAGTTGCCACCAGCTCATCCTGCCCTTGGGCAAGAAATGTAGACTAAGTTACCACAACTTGAAAAAGGTCATGTGCGAGAGAAAAAAAATGCATTGCTACACTTCCTTTTAGAGAGAAACTCACATATGACAATGTAAAGAAATTTGTTCATGCATAACAAAGCATAAACAAGTGCGATTGCATATCCGAGAACGGTGATGCAACTGTATGACTTCGTGATCTACAAGCAACACCATGCAGTAGTAGCAATGAAAACTAGGAA
The DNA here is from genome assembly GCA_009831015.1 of Picea engelmannii. Classification (NCBI taxonomy): domain Eukaryota; kingdom Viridiplantae; phylum Streptophyta; class Pinopsida; order Pinales; family Pinaceae; genus Picea; species Picea engelmannii. Next base: position 441,190 of record ML796009.1, on the reverse strand, counting down.
ACAATTTCTACGAATACTTCCCTACGAAAGAAAAATGCAAGACAGAACTACATGAAACAAATTAAAGATACTCCTTCCACTGCATGTGCAATTTGTGAACAATTGAATTTTTCAAAAAACAGTAAGTCTTTCATGCCTGATTTTCCAGCAAAATACCTTCGCTTGACAGCCCAGGATAAACCATTTTCCAGTGCGAAAGTTTGTCTTCCATGCAAACGATCGCTTGAAAATGGAAAACTGCCATTGTTTGCAACCCCTGACCGAATAAGATGTAATACAACACTAGCAAATGTAAGTGCACTTACGGAACTCAAGGAGAGACTTGTGTCTCTACGAATTGAATTTGCCCAAATCAGACCTTGGGGCTATAAATGACCCTAGATGGGCTTTACAGGATCAATTATTAATGTGCATGTTCAGCTAGATGTTGTGCAAAAAGCATTGCCACAATCTATTAACAATACAATTATAATCGATGTGGCTCTGAAAAGACGCTTGCGATATAAAAATGCCTATCAGACAAGCAAAGTGCGTGTGAATGTTGTTATGAAAGAATTAAAGGAATTATGTTCCAGAGCCTTGTACAAAGCATAGAACATTTGTATAAATGCCAACTGGAACAATGTTCTCGCAGAAGAACATGGCAACTCTGCAGATACTCTTGAAAATCCTAATTTTGATGCAAGTGATGAATCAGACAATGAAACAGTTGTTGAAACATTGGTGCATGGATTCACTGATTCACAGTGCATTTGTGACTTGCAAGACAAAATTGTTGAAATTTCACCTGCCGAGGGGCAGCGTCCACTTGGAATATTCAAGGACAAATTTGCTGAGGAAATGAACTTTCCAACACTCTTCTATGGAGATCCACGTGGCATTGATATTACAGAACGATTCAGTTATCATAAAATAGTTCGATGGGAGTTGCTACATTCAAGCGGTTGCTTCTCCTGTCACATAACAAATTTGTTTTTCAAGACAATGTTCATAATAATCGAGCAATTTTTGTCCTCCATGTGGGCCCGAATAAGAAAAGGCCAGTTACAAGGAAGAAAGTTGTTCACGAAGGATGTGAAGTACAAAGTTAACCTAGAAAAAATTCTGAAATCTGATATTGGATACATAGATTTCAAAAACATCCGCACCTCTCCTGACTATTTGCAACAAAACAAAAAAAAAAAAAATTGCAATGATCTAGCAATTAGGCCCACCAACATTTTTCATCACATTTACAAGTGTAGAGCACTGCTGGGATCCATTGGTGGTTGTGATATCTGACCTGCATAAGAACAGGAAACGTAAAAAATAAACCGATACACTGGAAAATAGCAACATTGACTACCTCATAAGAAAAGACCTGGTGACATGTACTCGCTACTATAGACATAGAATAAATGCTTTGAGACAATTGATATGCCATGATGAAAAGTTTTTCGGAAAAATATCGGACTACTTTTTTGTCACTGAATTCTTGAATAGGGGAAATGAACATGACCACGCACTGTTGTGGATAGAGGATGCACCAGTGTATGGAGCCGATAACAATTCAGAGATCGAACAATTTGTGGATAAATACATAACAAGCAACACAGATCATTTGGATCCAGAACTTGTGAAAGTCCATAGTCATTACCATACAAGAAGTTGTAGAAAACGAAAAAACTCACATTGCAGATACAACTTTCCCGTACCGCCAATGAGAGCTACAAGAATCATAGAACTAGTTAGTGTAGAGGAAAATGTTTTTTTTGAGAAATCTAAATCCTTGTTCACATTTCTAGAAGAATGGGGGATTTGACAAAATGATGAGCTTTGATGCCTTTTTGACATAGGTAAATCTTTTAGAAGATGAGTACATCCAAGCCATACAATGTATGCTTAGGCAACCAACACTTTTCCTTAAACGAAAACTCTCCCATATTTGGAACAACAGTTTCTCCAAGGATATGTCAGTTATGTGGAAAGCAAATGCAGATGCACAGTACGTGCTGAATGCATATGCTGCAGCATCATACTGTACCTCGTATATGATGAAGACTGACAAATCTATGACAAGTGCATTCAAAAAAATACACAAAGAACATGAAAGAAGTCATATTGATGCCATACAAATGATACGCACACTTGGCAATACATTGCTTAATCTTCAACAAATGTTTCCTCAGCAAGCAATTCACATTGCACTTTCCTTGCCCCTCACTTGTAGTTCAAGAAAATGTGTCTTCATAAACACATCTCCACTTGAAAAACACACATTTGTCCTTAAACCACCGATTTTGCTGCAACAAGAGCCTGACAATTCAAAGGACATGGTATGTCACTCTATTATTGATTATTGCATCCAGCGTCCATCTCCTATTAGGCATATATGCTTAGCATAATTTGTATCACATTACAAAAAAAATGGTGCACCCATATCAAAAAGAAAAAAACCCTCTGTCACACGATTTGTCAAATACAACAAACATTGTGACTATGAAAACTATTGTAGAGAAAAATTGTTGATGTATGTTCCGTTCGATGAAAACGAAGAGACATTAATGCATAACTTATGTACATGGGAGGTTGCGTATGTTGCGTCTGAGACTATGGTGCACATCAATGAAGCTAGATTTACCTACAATGTTAATCCAACATGGGGCAATCTAGAGGTTGCACTTAATGACCTAGAAAACCCTAGTGATCATGATGACACATTCAGAGACCCAAAAACAACCAGAACTGCTTCTGAGTCCTATGACTTACAAGGAGATTTGCCTCGTCCTCTAGCAGCTAGAAGTGAAAAACGTATCAATATTGGTTTTCAAGTTACAAAACATCCTTTCCTAATTGAAAATAATGAATACCACAAAATAAGACGTCTGTTGAATCATGAACAACAAACAATTGTAAAGGATATTGCTCTTAAAAAACACTTGAACATGAACAGTCATGTGCACGTGTTCCTTACAGGGGGAGCAGGAACAGGCAAGACATTCACAGCAAAAGCATTGTTCCAAATGCTTATACAAATCTATGATTCAAACAATTCCTCTGATCCTATGAAACCAAAGGGCCTAATAGTTGCATACACAGGAAAAGCTACATACAATGTTGGTGGAACAACAGTCCACTCTGCATTTTTAATGCCTTTTAACAAGTCACGGTTTCTTCCACTTACCAAGGAAATGTTGGATACATTATCTAATCTTTATGAGGAACTCCAAATTCTCTTTATAGATGAAGCATCTTTGATTGGGAGTTGGTTCTTGTATTCCATTGACAGCCGACTAAGAAGCATAAAACATGTGCAGACGAAATACTTTGGAAACATTGACATGATATTATGTGGGGATCTTTACCAGGCACAGCCCATCCAAGATTCTTTGATATTTGAACAACCCACAGTCAACATGGAAACAATCACCCATGACTTCTGGAGAGACAATATTAAATTCTTTGAGTTGTATACTACAATGCGCCTAACAGATGAAACATTCATTGCAATTCTGAATAGAATGTGCACCAACAGCCAAACGCATGATGACTTGACCCATATCAATTTGAGATGCTTACGGCTTACACCAATAGACCCAACATTCCCTTACATGTTCTATAGAAATAAGGATGTTGCAAACCATAACAGCCACATGCTCTCCCTAAAGTCCGGCGATGATATCATCATCAATTCCATTGACCTGGAAGAAGACAACTATGGAAATGTGCCACGGCATGAACATTCAGTCACTTTACCTTTGCAGCTTGTCCTCAAATTAGAAATGTTGGTTGAAATATATGCTTGCAACTATGATTCACAGGATGGGTTGGTGAATGGTGCAGATGGAATACTGAAAGACTATACCAAGACAGAAAAAGTGGATGTCCTTTGGATTAATTTCCATGAACCACATATAGGAAAGCGACAAGCAAGTAAGTTGTCTTATCTATATAATTCAAATAATGGAAGTGATTGGACACCTATTTTGTGAATATCGAAGCCAGTATCAACATCAGCAAAGACAGGTCAACTAAATATTTGAAAACAGTTTTCAATTAAACTTGCATGTCCACGTACAATCCATAGATCACAAGGACTAACACTTGATAAAGTTGTTTTTCAGCCTGCTGGAATTCGGATACATGGAATTGTCTACACAGCATTGTCTCGTGTTAGAAGCATAGAGTCCTTGTATTTACTAAGTCCTCTCACAAAAGATAACTTCAAAGTGAAACAGAAAGTTGATATTGAAATGGAATGACTGAGGACCACCGCAAAATGGCAACTATATTATGATTACCAATCCATACAAACAAATTCATCTGTATCAATTCTCTCGCTTAACACACGCAGCTTAAATGCACACATGGATGATATATTGAATGACTATGATATAATGCAATCCGATATTTTGTACTTGCAAGAAAAACACATGGCATTATGCATGCAGAACAAACAAATCCCAAATCACAATTGCATATCAAGTTATATTACACATGGGGTCATGATACTGGTGAAAAAACATCTACCAATTTTGGACCATATACATATCGAAGAAAACAATGTTGAGTTGGTGCTTGCAAAAAAATTTCCTCGTGAAACAGAAGTTGCAATATTGAATCTGTATGCTGCTCCCCATGCAGCATTCTCCAATATAGTACATGTTATTTCCAATGCATTGACCCATTTCCATATGAACGGACCCATTATACTTGTAGGAGACTTCAATATCGATATGCTACAAAATACTGGTAGAACAAAAGAATTGGAAAACTACATGTGCAAATACAGTCTCTGCTTTCTTATGAACAACACAGTCCATCTAAAAAATGCACTAATTGACCATGTCTGGTCCAATGTGCCCATTCCTCAATACAGTATGTTTGTCTTAGACACATATTGGTCTAATCACGATACAATTGGTATTGCACTTGAATTATGACATATACATCAAAGTTATTGCAAACTCATATTTGTATGTTTCAAAGCATATCTGTATCTTTGATTTGTACACACATCACTCTAGACGGTGTTCTACTCGAATTATAATATTTACATTGTACAGGAAAAAATAAAAAAGGTACATCCTCCCAAAAACTATTTCTGACTCTATTCAACGTATTCTATTCTTTTTTTTGTATATGTACATAGTAGTTGCCTTTTTTTGTTCATAGAAACAGACAGGAAAAGTAGAGGATGCAAAGAAATCCTACCCACACACATAGAACAAACCATGCAAAGGTGCACCCTTTTCCTGCCCGTGTTCCACAGTAAACAGTTTTTCGTTTACTTTCTCTGTGTTTGTCAAACTTATTTGCAGCTATGTTTTTTTTGGTTTTTTTGGTTTTGCGCGTATAGGCAACTACCCTGCACATCCGCCATCCAACAGATGCAATGTTGGGTAGGACACCCCGCAAGTCCACTTGTGAATTTCTATATCGCCCAACCATAACAATTATTCGCAGGACAGAAAACATTAGACGCATATTGTGCAGCTCACAAGTGCGTGATCCAAATAATGGCATCTAAAATCTCAGCCACCCCGCAAGTCTACCTGTCAAATTATATATCGTGGAACTGTATGTGCTATTTGTAGAACACGGAACAATAGAAGGCTTTTTTTGACCCCTCTCGCGCGAGAACCCGCAAGTATGGAATGCGATGTGGGTACATGGTGTATAAAATCTGATGTCGATACTTAATAAAGGTACATATCTAATTTTTCCTTGTTTCTACACACACCAATCTGGTAACCACAGAGTTGGTGTTGCACATGAATTATGAAATATGCACTGGGAGTCAGACAGAGCCAAGTCCACGATCCAAATAAGTGGCTAAGTATGGAATAAGGGATCTGTGCATATTTGATATGTATTGCTCGTTTTTGGGATCCTGCCAACCCTGGAGTAGAATTTTGAGCCGGCCAGAACGCAAACCCGCTTGTCCAATTATTGTCATAAGATATTTGTAAGTAACCTAGCAATAGAGCCCCGTTTTTTACCCCGCCAGCCCGAGAACCCGCGATCCAGAAACTCTCAATGGTCTATAAAATATAAGCCAACCCACAAGTCCCCTTGTCTATTTGTATATTGCGGAACTGTGTGTACTATTTGTAGAACACCAAACAATAGAGGAATTTTTTTGAGCCCGCCCATCTGAGAACCCGCCATCCCGAAAGTGTCAAAGTATGGAATGACATCCGTACATTGCTTCGTTGAGAAATTCTGACTCATGCAGCCTCAGCATTGTAAACTCATCAATTTAATTATGCACTTTCACACTTGGCCATTCCTTCCTTGCTTGTTCTTCCTCGTGNTGTGTGTGTGTGTGTGTGTGTGTGTGTGTGTGTGTGTGTGTGTGTGTGTGTGTGTGTGTGTGTCTTCTTTCTAATTCTTTAATTCCAATAGGTCATCGTGCAGGCACCGTCTAAGATGTCATTGATGCGCGCAATGCTCGAGAAGTTCTGCCATCAATGCAATTTATGCGAAGTCTTTTCTTATCCCTTCCTAGTCTTAATTTCAAATGCCATGGAATGTCATTCGCACGCCGCCAGCTTGCTTCCTTCCGGAAACCTCCAATCTCTTCCAAGTCTTAATTTGAAATATCATGGAATGTCATTCGCATGCCGCCACCTTGGTTCATTCACGAAACCTTCACTCCTTAAATGTTCTTCGTCGTAACTACCACCTTCGCACTTCTAAGTATGCAATAATTAAGCTTTACTTATAACATGTCATCATACAGCACGCATATATATTGTCATTAATGAGGTTATTTTCCATTCACACGCATGGAAGCAATGTTTCTAGGGGATTATATTTCCCCCTCCAGTTCTTCATTTCAAGCAGCATTTGGAGAAAATCAACATTTCGACAAAGTACTGGCACCGACTCTACAACAGTTTTGTAGAAATACAGTGAACATCTTCCTCACGACCTTCCCATGCAGAATAAGGGAAAAAGAATTGCAGGGGAGGCAGAGCAGCCCGAAACTTACAATGAAAACATGGATCTTGACGCCGATCTGGAAATCATATTCTGCAACCTTGATCAGCCCGCAAACATAATTCAGCCTACCTTCTCAATGGACATGGTTGATACCCTAATTTTTGATGAAGATGAATCCTTCATATTCCATAATGTTGTTTTTGAATCCGAATCAAAAAAATTAATCATTGAAAAATAAGATGTAAATAATAACCAAAGAATACATTGTTCAGAACTTGACCTTGCCAATATGCAGGCGTCCAAAATCTCTCAACTTCACATGGAAACCGGAGATGATCTTCATGGTTTCGTTGGACTCATTGAAGCCGAAAATGACAGACTAAAGAACTGCATTAAGGAATTAGAGGAAGCTTTGTTTCCTATGCCATTGCTTCACAATTCTTTGTGAATAGCAATGCCTGCTACTACGTGCACTCCTGCAACAAATATAAAAGGGTCCTCTAGCTTCCTTGCATCCTGTAGAGGATATGTTGAGAAAAATATCAACAAAATAATGGAACTGATTACGAAGGCCTGGGAAACATCAGAGAATATGGATTCCCTGGGGAGCAGGGAAAATAAATTGCTCCTACTTTTGCAGATGGATTTAAAAAATGAAGAAAGTTTCTATGTGCACACAGTCATCCCTTTTTCCTTTCATGTCAACAACATGGCAGAGACCAGAAGAAGACAACATGATCTCCCTTCCAATAAATGGCTCACTCAACTAGAAGCATGATGGAAAGAAAAAGTGAAAAATTTGTATGTCATCGTCTAGTCATGTGAGCAAGCAATATCAAAGAAAGAAACATTATTGACAAATCTCACCAAAATAGACTTAGCAGGAAACACAAACAGCTTCCAGGACCCCAACTTAATCCTCAACTCACTGGCATCAACCAAGCAAGCTTTTGATAAACAAGTTGATAATTTGAAAGCCTTGTCTTTAGAAACTTTTTACAGCATTATTGAATATCATAAACAAGAGGTGCACAACTGGCTAGTCCGGTATTTGGTACAAAATGCAGACATCGATGAAACTCTATGCAAACTTTCAAATGATCTAAGCGAAAAAGAAAATGAAGTTTTCAACATTCAAATCCACAATCACATCAACGTCGCCCCTTTGAGAAACTATACTGAAGAGAACTTGAAGTGGGTCATTGCCCAAATCCAACAAGGAAATGCATAGTTCTTTCTTTGTCAATTCAATTATTCCAACTTCTCTGAGTAGAAATCTATAGCCAAAAAATGATCTTGCCATTTCTACTTTTAAGGTATTACATTCTACCATGTCCAACTCCTTTCCACAATCCTATTTCTTGTACATATTTATGTTATGGTCTGCAGGAGCCCCAATCCTAGTCTATATGACAAACGCATTTACATTTCCAGGGATATGTAACAAACTATTAATTTTTTCATATACTCCAAATAAAACTATTCTTTTGTCTGCTTATATATTTACGTGTTCCTAGATTTTTATCTTCAGCCATGCTGAATGTGAA
>ML796009.1:414523-432666 GCA_009831015.1 Picea engelmannii | reverse complement strand
TGTGTGTGTGTGTGTGTGTGTGTGTGTGTGTGTGTGTGTTTCTTTAAATTTCCAAGAATATCTAACAGGTTTCATTATTTTTTATATAAATGTCATGAAATTGTGTTCTCTACTTTTTTTGTACTCAAGCGTCTAGACAATATGTCATTTGTTGGATCTTTACCACCTGTGCTTCATACTTTTTCCACAAAAGCCCTTAAAATTTAAATAGTTCGCAAATCCGCTTCTCAATTTGTATATCGCTGAATTGTGGGTGGTATTTAAAAAAATGCATATTTGGTATGTGTAATTTATGCTCTCCAGGAACCTATAATTTGATACATTTCAATTTCTTGTATCCAATAGCGAGTGTTTTAAAGAAAACTAATTAGGGAATGTTGTTTATTTGGTCCTTTTGTCCACCACCCTTTGTAATAGACGTTGGCAGCAGGACATGCAACAACAGAAGCTCCATTTTCAGGTCCCCGGCCTGAGAACCCGCGATCCAAAAACTGGACAAGTTTCGATTCAGGGTTCCCTCCATGCTCTAATTCGGGAATGCTAGTTTTTTTCCTGCTTCTATGTGTTCGTAAGATTTCATAGAGAGTATGTACACAGAGTTACGTATTTTATCTGTATAGTTTATGGTCTTCACGAACCTATAATTTCATAAATTTCAGTTTCTTTTGTCGATGAGTGCCTATTTTAAAGAAAACTAATTCGCGAATGCTATCTATTTGGTCCTTTTGTCGACCGCCCTGTATGCCTATGTAAAGAAAACTGATTCGTGAATGCTAAATTTTTTGAACACAAGCCCCTTAAAATTCAAATAGTCTGCAAATCCAATTGTCAATTTGTATATCGCGGAACTGTCAGTGCTATTTGTAGGAAACAGACCCGCAATCCAAAAACTGGTCAACTCAAGAACCCGCTCTTTTATATAAACTAATTCGGGAACGTTTTTTTTTTTTCATGCTTATGTTAACCAGCCTATGTAACAGACATCAGTACTATGTTTTTTTCCTTTCTTTGTCCACCAACATATGTAAAATGAAAAACTAATTCGGAAATGCTAAACTTGTTTTAATTAATTATAAACGATTTTATTGATATTAAAATAAGTTATTGAGTTTATTATTTCAATTTGCTTATTCGACATGAGCTTCTCCAAATTCAAATACTCCACAAGTCTGATTGTCAATATGTATATCGCGGAACTCTACCTGCTATTTGTAGCACAAGGAACAACAAAATCCCACATTTAAGGTCTACAGCCCGATAACCCGCCTAATTCTGCAACGCAATTCACCAACCTATGTAATAGACGTCAATACTATTTTTTTTTCTTTTTTGGTCCACCGGCATATGTAAAAAGGAAAACTAATTTTGGGAATGCTAAACTTACTTTATTTAATTATAAATTATTTTATCGATACAAAAATAAGTTATTCAGCTTATTATTTCATTTTGCTTATTCGACACGAGTGACTTCAACTTCAGGTAATCTGCAAGTCCGACTGTCAATATGTATATCGTGAAACTCTAGGTGCTATTTTTAGACCATGGAACAACCGATGCCCAATTTGTAGCTCGCCGGTTCGACAACCCGCGATCCATAAATTTCAAATAGTCTGCAAAACAACTTCTCAATTTGTATATCGCAGAACTCTCGATGCTATTTGTAGGCAACGAAACAACACAAGCACAATTTTCAGCCCGCGACCTCGACAACACGAGATGAATCTTCCATGCATGTTCTATATATCTACTTCATCAAATCACATATTTTATTTTTGTAGGCCACGGAACAACAAAAGCTCGATTTTCAGCCTGCCAGCACGAGAACCCACAATCAAAAAATTCAACTAGTCCGCAAAACTTCTTGTCAATTTGTATATTGTGGAAGTCTAGGTGCTATTTATAGACCACGGAACAACAGGTCCCCAACCCAACAACCCGTGATCCAAAAACTAGCTAAGTCAAGAACCCGCTATTTTTAAGAAAACTAATTCGGGAACGCCATTGTTTTCATATTTATGTTCACCACCCTATGTAACAGACGTTAGTACTATTGTTTTTTCTTTTTTTGTCCACCAGCATATGTAAAAAGGAAAACTTATTCGAGTAACAACAGAAGCCTGATTTTCAGCACGGTAGCCCCAGAACCCGCGATCCAAAAATTCAAATAATTCGCAGGACCGCTTGTCAATTTGTAAATCGTGGAAGTGTCTATGCTATTTGTAGACCACAGAACAATAGAAGCCCAATTTTGAGTCCAGTGCCCCGACAACCCGAAAGCCCATGTCAATTCTGCACCAAACACTTCTCCTAGTTTTTCTTCTCAGAGCTCTGCCTCCTGCCCAGCCTTTCCCTGCTCTTCTTTTTTCCTCTCTTGCTCCATTGTTGGCACATTTTCACTCTCCCACTATCCCGAATATGCACCGGCTACGAGGGAAGTCGAAACTCGGGTCAGTCTGCCAGCCAAACCGGCCCCGCATGGTCATCCGTCCCCCGCCTACTCCCTCACTGCTATCCTCATCCTCTTCAGCCACCTCCTCCTCATCCCTGCCACAGTCCACTCAAATTCCCGCTTCTCTCCCGTCCCTTGCCCTGGTGCAGAGCCTGGTGTTCAACCTGCGTCGGAACATAGACGACCTCCAGTTTCGCCTAGAGGCCCTGGACAACAAAACCTCTCAACTTCTGCAATTGCTCTCCGCGTTACAGGATGTTGATCACCTCCCACCAGAGGTAGGCCAAGCAGCAACAGCCCAACCAACAGCAACCTTCGCACCAGTGTTGGCACTGGAACAGAAGAAAGAGCACGTGCCATCACAAACGGACAACACCATGCAACTGAACCGGACACTAGTCGATGAGGAGTCGCCTCCTCCTGGCGAAATGAAATTTGTCGCCTTCTGCATGGCCCCATCGCGGCACTACAACCCATACCGGTGATCTGTCTATTGTTTTCCTCTGTTATTTTGTCATCTTCATGTCGACCTTTCATGCATTTGTCCATGGTTACTATAGTTATGTTGTCTACACTTTCCACAGTTGTCACAGCCACCCTTACGGGCCACATTTTTGAACTCTTTTTGCATTAGTAACAGTCTACACTTCAGTTATGAAGCGGTTCGAGTGGCTGAGCTGGTTTCCCCTCAGGGCAGCTCAATTCATACAATGCTATAATATTCTATAAATTATAGTCTCATGTATATGACGGAATTGTTAAATGTATATCACAGAACTGTTTGGTGCAAAAAGTATATCACCGAACACCCTCGACATCAAAATCTTCATACAATGTTATAATATTCTATAAATTACTCAGTCTTATGTATATGACGGAATTGTTCACTGCAAACTGTATATGACATAACTGTTAAATAAAATGAACCCGCAACTTCGCCTACACGCCACTCCGTAATTGTTGGGTTGCATTGGTTATGTACCAAACATTAATAATTTTTGATAAATTTCAAATAAAACTAATTCAGGAATACCACATGTACTGCAACTTGCTACCCATGCATTTACTCCACGTCTGGTCTGGAAGGGACTACGTTACCATGCAGCACTTGTTAGGATGTAAAAATCTTGCCTATACACACATTCATATATATATTCCAAGTCTTCTATGTTTATTTAGTTAAAAATATTATTAAATGTATTTGATAAGTACAATGTCATCATTTTCATTGTTTTTATTTTTTATATATAACTATTAAATACATTTAAAAACACAATGTAATAATTTGTTATTACAATTTACAATTAAATTTAAAATTATTAAATACATTTGAAAACACAATGTGATCATTGTTTTTATCTTTTATATATAACTATTAATTGTTTTTATCTTTTATATATAACTATTAAATACATTTAAAAATACAATGTAATAATTTGTTATTACAATTTACAATTAAATTTAAAATTGTTAAATACATTTGAAAATACAATGTGATCATTTGTTGTTACATTATACAATTATACAATTAAATTTAAAACACAATGTGATAATTTATTGTTACACTATACAATTAAATTTAAATCTATTAAATACATTTGAGATCACATTACACAATTAAATATAAAACACAATGTGATAATTTGTTGTTACAATATACAATTAAATTTAAAATTATTAAATGCATTTGAAAACACAATGTCATCAATTGTTGTTATACAATTAAATTTAAAACACAATGTGATAATTTGTTGTTACAATATACAATTAAATTTAAAATTATTAAATACATTTGAGATCACATTATACAATTAAATTTAAAACACAATGTGTTACATTATACAATTAAATTTAAAACACAATGTGATCATTTGTTGTTACAATATACAATTAAATTTTAAATTATTAAATACATTTGAAAACACAATGTGATCATTTGTTGTTACATCATACAATTAAATTTAAAACAATTTTTGAAGGTTTGTGTGATCATTTGTTGTTACAATATACAATTAAATTTTAAATTATTAAATACATTTGAAAACACAATGTGATCATTTGTTGTTACATCATACAATTAAATTTAAAACAATTTTTGAAGATTTGTTGTTACAATATACAATTAAATTTTAAATTATTAAATACATTTGAAAACACAATGTGATCATTTGTTGTTACATCATACAATTAAATTTAAAACAATTTTTGAAGGTTTGTGTTGACTTTACATTTCAAGTGAAAAAAATTAAATTTAAAACACAATGTGAAAATTTGTTGTTATAATATACAATTAAATTTAAAATTATTAAATACATTTGAAAACACAATGTGATCATTTGTTGTTACATTATACAATTAAATTTAAAACAATTTTTGAAGGTTTGTGTTGACTTTACATTTCAAGTGAAACAAGTAATAAATCAAAAAACAATATAGCTTGTACCGATCTTCAAAATAACAAAGTAGAAGGCCTCATAAATTTTAATATATTAAAGGGTAATAGAGAGTGTACACATCTTCAAAACAACAAAGTAGAAGGTTTTATAAAATTCAATAGATAAACAAAGTATAAGGCCTCATAAAATTCAATAAATCAAAGGGCAACAGAGAGTATACTCATCTTCAAAACAACAAAGTAGAAAGTTTCACATTGTTTTAGGAACTAATTTTAGTCGTAGGCTAAAGATTCTACGAAATGAAGATTTTTTCCGGGGATATTTGCTCTAAATTTGGCGAGAAATTATTGGATTCATAGATTTAAGTGATTATTTCTGTAAATTCTGAGTGCCCTGGGAGTTTTTCAACATGTTGAATTCATTTATGCATTCAGAAATGAATTATGAACAACAAAAATAGTGATTTGTGTAAATTTATATCGTTGGATTCCGACTAAAAAAATCATTTCGTAAAATAGCTAGCCAATGCCCTAATTTAAATTTGACTTATCTTTATTACTATATTCTTGTAAAATAACCAATATATATATATATATATATATATATATATATATATATATTGGAGATATTTCTATTTTCGACACACTAGTTCAGTGGGAGTTAACTGACTAGTACTATTTTAGACTTTCTATTTTTACTATCACTATTATGCATGCATGCATTCCTAAGGAAAGCTAACTGCTTGATTGTTTTTCTTAATTATGGAATGTTTTGCCCTATATATGAGTGTATTCCACTCATTCATTGTGCCATATTGATCATGATCTGTGTATCAATCATTAGCTCATTGGAGTAGTGTGAATATATTTTCTCATTCTTCCATATTGAATCTCTCTTTATTTCTTGATAAGTTTTGTTTGTACTTGCTTTAGCTAGATCTCATGTGCAGGTTTACATGTAACACTGACATGGTATCAGAGCTATGTTGCTTGGAGCAAGCCAGACAAGTCAAAGAATAAGGAAAATCAGGGTTTTAGCGAGTTAAATCCGTGATCATACCTTTCAGCAGTGATTCCTCCCAAAATATTATGTTTTTGAAGAAACGACCCTTTCAAAAAGTAAATCGACCCATTTTTGAAGTGGGTTTTCAACCGTTTGGCGAGATTCTTCACCGTTTTCTCAGAAAGTAAGCCACAAGATAGCCTCCTGAAACTGATACGAATTTGTGGTCGTACCTTTCTACAGTGATTGCTCCCAAAATATTATGGTTTTGAGGAAACGACCCATGTAAAAAGTAAATCAACCCATTTTGGAAGTGGGTTTTCAACCGTTTGGCAAGATTTCTCACCGTTTGCTCATAAAGTAAGTCGCAAGATCATCTCCTGAAACTGATACGAATTTTCACTTAAAGTGCCCTTTCTGTCGTGATTTCTTAATTTTTCACTTGCAAATTGAGAGTAAATTTTTAGGGGTTCTTAGAAATAGTGGGAGAGATGGATAGGAAAACTATTATACAATCAAACTTGGTGGTAATCCTCACACCATACAATTATTTTGATTGGAAGCCCAAGGCAACATTCCAACTCAAAAGAAAAGGATTGTATAATTTGACAATGGCGACGGAAATAGAACCTACATCAACGATTGAGAAGATGAGATGGGTGAACCGTAAGGATGAGGCCACATGACTACTTCTTGAATTAATCTCCACTGATTTATGGTTTCATGTTGTTGCATGCAAGACTCCAAACGAGATCTGGACCACCCTGGAAGGACTCTTTGGAAAGCAGGATGAGATTTGAGGTCATATGCTTGAGGTACAGTTGAATACCTTAGACACTAAAAGTTTTGTTAATATATAAGATTTTTTTACTAAATTTAAATATTTGCTATTGAGTTTGGGTGAATGTGGTATTGATAAGTCTACACAAGAGAAACAACTTATTCTAACAATCTTGGCCAAGCTAGGACGAGAATACACTTTATATGTCTCAAATTTCCATTCTGGCAGATGTCTTTTTGGAACAAATTGGAAAATGTCTATGTTGGCTCAGTTCATTGAGTCTCTTACACAAGAGCAGACAAAATTCATACATATGGGCCTCATGAAATATCACAAAGCACATGCACTCACTATGCATGATGGAAAAGGGTCATCCAAATAGATCGGGAAGGAGGAATATTCCAAACCCTTTAATGATTCTTCAGGTTCCAATGACTCTTCAGATTCCAAGAAGAAGGGAAAGCAGTGCACTTACTGCAATAAACTGAATCATGAAGAAACATGTTGATCTTATGGCACAGGGACTTCAGTAGAACAACCTTGGAAACTTCATTTCAGAGGGAGACAAGAAGTAGAAGGAAGAAGATCCTGCTCCTAAGAAAGGTAATCATCATGCTCTGGTTGCAATTAATTCCTCATCTGATTCATGGATTATAGATTCTGGTGCATCTCATCATATGGCAGCGAAAGAGGAAGTTTTCTCTTCTTTGAGTCCATGCTCAAGACCCCCTATTCTCATGGGGGGTGATAATCTAGTAGCAGTAGCAGGACAAGGGAGAGTGGAACTCCACAATGACAGTTTTGAGAATGTTTTACATGTTCCAAAGCTTTCTATGAATCTACTCTCAATTTATCAAATTGCTCAGAAAGGTAAAAAGGTTGAATTTACATCAGATTCAGTTTCAGTAATTGACATTCATGACAATTCCATCATTGCAATTGGTGAGGTGGATCACAGGTCAAAGTTGTATAAATTCACTAAGTTTTCTTACGATGACTCCTCTATTCTACTTACACATAAGGAGAGTACTTTGCATGCACCTCCAGTGCAACATGCATATACTCTTGTTCTTCCATCAGTTTCAGAAATCAGAGATGATTCCATACACTTAGATTCTGTACATGGAAATAAGAAGGTAGTACAGCTAGATAAGAAGCCAGTGCCAAAGCTTCAACAAATGCCCAAGAAGGCACAGACCACACTTTAGGTAGCATGCAACCTTGCAGGGAATCCATTGGATTCGAGAATGACTCGATCTCAACATGAGAATCCTTCTCATGTACTTTCAGCTTCAGAACCTGCAATGTCCATACATTGTTATATGGTTCAATCTACTTATCCACATAACTACAATAGGGTTGTGGGAAATCCATTATGGCAAGCAGCCATGCAGAAGGAGTATGACTCAGTCCTACAGAACCAGACTTGGAATCTAGTTCCACGTCCACCAGAAAGGAATATTTTCAGGTGCAGATGGATCCACAGGATCAAGAGGTACAAGGCTCGACGAGTTGCCAAAGGACTTCATCAGATCCATAAATATTTCTACATCTTCACGAAGACTTTCAATGAGCAGGAGTTTCAGACTTTGTGGGATCGTCTTGCAATGAAGAACACAGTTGTCTAGCGGCTGTTATTTTCTTCTTTTGATACATTAGCTTTTGAGGGGGGGGTTTGTTCCCACGTGGTTTACCCTCTTTTCTCACTTTTATTCAATGTTCATTAGTTTCATTGTACATGAGTACCTAAAATGGCCTAATAGTCAGGACTCATTTTTTACTTCATAGTGTTGTTCAGGGGGGGTGTTGGAGAAATTTCTATTTTCCACACACTAGTTCAGTGGGAGTTAACTGACTAGTTCTATTTTAGAATTTTTATTTTTACCATCACTATTATGCATGCATGCATTCCTAAGGAAAGTTAACTGCTCGATTTTTTTTCTTAATTATGGAATGTTTTGCCCTATATATGAGTGTATTCCACTCATTCATTGTATCATATTGATCATGATCTATGTATCAATCATCAGCTCATTGGAGTAGTGTGAATACATTTTCTCATTCTTCCATATTGAATCTCTCTTCCTTTCTTGATAAGCTTTGTTTGTACTTTCTTTAGCCAGATCTCATGTGCAGGTTTTCATGAAATATATATATATATATATATATATATATATTACAATACATTCTTAAGGTGGAAAGTGTAGGGGATTATTTGTGATGTCGGTCAATAAAAAGACATAGAAATTGTTTGGGGTTTAGGGAGAACAATTAATAATGAGGCAAATTCCCTAGTGGTTTATCAAGGATTAACTCTGTTAAAAAAACATGGTGTGAAATAGGTAATAGTTGTAGGAGACTTCTCTACTATCACTCAATCTCTATTCATCAATGCCCCCTTCAAAATTTCAATTTGCATGGACTCACCTAGAGGATTATTGTCGTCTTCAGTATTGTTCTCCAATTTCTCATTATCAAGTTTTGAAAATGTTAAATGTCGAGGTTGATTCCCAAGCCAATCTCGACTCCACATGGAATGAAGGGCGTAGGAGGTTAAATGGAGGGGGGGGTTCCATATAGCGTTCCCCTACCTTAGTTTCAATGCATTTATTCATGGATTACCCCAAGGAAAACAATTTTTTTAAGACCTCGACGAGACAAGTAGTTACTTCACTAGTGGCATTCATTACTTCATCTAGGTTTGTGTTAGGCTCTTAGTGCAATGGTGTTGGAGGACCTATCTAGGTTTCCACCTATAGTGTTGACTTAGATAGGCACTAGCAACATTCATTGGTGTTTTTGGGTTTTCACTTAGGGCTCCTTGTCAGAGTCTTGGAGTGGTCCCACAATATGTCTATTGGTTTATTTCTGGTAGCATTTTGGGTGCAAAACTTAGAAGTACAATGGAAATTTGTCATTGTAGAAACAAAGGTTCTGTATTATGTAAACTCAAGGAAATCTAAAAGGCTTTGCAAAGGTGCAAGAAGGACGTCACAGAAGTTGACTATAGTGTGACAAATCTAATTTTAGGTGGTCTAGGTTGTAGGAGGAATGGCAAATAAAACAATGTGTTGAGAATAAAATTCAAGATGTTTGTGCCACATGTGGAGAGTCGACTGCTTCATAGTTTCTAGCACTAAATGACTATGAGAATGAATTTAGAGCTTTCATGATTATTTCTCATGGGAAATACCTTAAGCTAGAATCCTAGCTTTATTCTTTAAAATCTTTGGTCTCTCAAATTGTGGCACACCTTGGTCTTCCACACATCTATCATCTCCTCCCGCACTCCTCCTTCAATCACAATTGCATAAGAATCATCCTCATGAGTTCAATCAAGGAGTGTGGATGTTATATGGAGTGGAAATCCTCGAGTTGTGGTGGTCATAATGGAAGGTGTAATGTTAGCGCAAAAGAAGATAGAAAGATTAGTTATATGCCTCATGATTTCCTACTATGTTTTGTAGGATAGTTTTTTTATTGTCTCAGTTTGTAAGGTGGTGTACCTTCCAAGAACATATAGTCAAGATTAGAATATACTCTAATAAAATTGTTTTGACTCTATTATATCACTTTCTATCAATAAGTTGTGGCAACTCTATAAACCTTTTGTATTATCACATTGTCTAATTTGATCACAATGCTTCTTAATACAAAAAGCTAACCATTCTCACTAAAACTATATATTATACATCCCCACATTGTTTTAGGAACTAAAATTCATTTAAATTATTGTTATCAATGTCTTTTTGTAAAGTAATCAAAATATCCACATTAACATTATCCTTTGTAACACACCCACGACGGGGCATAAAAAAAAATTATTTTCTTAAAGGACAGATTCTCCATCCATGGTTTCTAATTTGGAAAGTCGGGGAACCATTCCGACCTCCCGATCAAGGATCTTTGATTCTGGAGCCAAACGACTCTCTGAGACCTTGATGGTCTCGTTCTCTAACTAAACGTAGACTCTTTAGACTTTCGGGTGTAGGTCTAATGGTACTTGTGACCTTCCCCTTTTCGCTTACGAAATCTTCGAGTTTGGGTGCTAGCCCATTTTCTGATAAGCCTCTCCTTGTCATGACCTTGGGCGATGACCTCACATAATCCACGTGATTGCGGGCGTGGCCAAGGGTGGTTTGAAACCAACTACTTTTCGCCTCGCAATTCACCTTGAGCCTCCATGTGTCCTTTCTCCAAAGTTGTGGTCTGGATTGCGGCCCGCCCTCAAATTTTAAAGTTCGTGCACCTTCGGTCCCTACAATGCGACGGGACCATCGATCTCACGACCTTGAAGGTGCTTCTAAACCGACGACACAGATCTATCCTTTCTGAATATATGGATCAGATCTAACATTTCTAAATCAACAGCTGTGATTTATTCCGTGATTCAGGTTTCGGGAGTTTCAACTCTCAACCCTTGCCTTCTCCCGTAGTGACAGGTCTCCTACCACGCATCCTCTTCAATCAACGGCGTTGATCTCTTTGCGATTCCGAACTTCGGGAGTCTTAAGTCTCAACTTTTAATTTCCCTCGAAGTATGCGGATTTCTGTCACATGTCCACTTTAATCGGACAATCGAGGCTTACTTCGGGTCTTTACCCGAAATCCACAGATTTATTCTACGTCCCCCTTAATCTAGTGGCTATGAATTACTTCAGGACTTTATTCGGAATCCATAGATCTACGCCACGTCTCTTCTGGATCAAGTGGTCCAGATTCACTTCAAGTTTTCGAGGTTCGGCATTTTCAATTCTCAACTGAAATCCTAGTGTGATTCACCTGGAGCTCGTGATCTATTAACGCAAGTCCTTTTTAAATCAATGGCCCTTGTCTCCTTCGAGACTTCGTCCTTCAGAGATCTCAGATCTCGGTTTTCCTCACTCTTTGTTTCTCCCAGAACGGTTTTACCTGAAGTCTGTGATCTGACGACATGTGTCCTCCCACAGATCGACGGCTCCCAGCTGCTTTGGTTGTTCAGGGCTTCAGCAATTTCAAACTCTTCTCCTTTGTGTTCTCCCAGAGTGCTTCCACCCAGAGTTCACGATCTGTCACCACGCACCCTTCTGGATCTACGGTCCAGATTCTCTTCGGCTTTCGGGGCCCCGGGAGTTTGTCTCACTCCTCACTTGGAAACCTCCGAAGTAGTTTTCCTCGAAGTCTCTGATCCATCGACACATATCTCCTGCCAACCGGCAGACAGGATCTACTTCGGGTCTTTACCTAGAGTCCACCGACTTACGCCAACTGTCCTTTGGATCCAATGGCTGATGTTTACTTCGAGCGATCTGTCGATTGACGTTTACTTCGGGTCTTTACTTGGAGTTTATAGGTTTACGCCACTTCTCCTCTGGATCCGACGGATGATGTTTACTTTGGACGATCTGATGATTGACATTTACTTCGGGTCTTTACCCGGAGCCTACAGGATTATGCCACATGTCCTCTGGATCTGACGCTTGAGATTTACTTCATTCTCTGGCTCTTCGGGCTTCGGGAGTATCAACTCTCAACCAAAACTTGTGAAGTGATTTCTCCAGATTTCACGATCTATTGTCACGTGTCCCTCTGTATCTAATGGTCCAAACCTCCTTTGGCTCTCTGGGGTTCGAAAATCTCGATTCTCAAACTTTTCTTCCTCCTAAAATCACGGTCTGCTAACACATATATTATGATGATCAACAACCCAAACTCTCCTCCTGGTGATGAACAGCCTCAATTTACTTCGTCTATTTCACCTCCTCCTGGTCTACGAACTTTCTAAGTTGTGGACCTTACGCCACTTGTCCTCCTTGATGATGGATAGTCCCAAACTACTTCGGGACTTCGGGAATTTGGTAAGTCCACCCTCATGTGTTTGCAAATCACTAAGACTCAGGCACATTGCTTAGATCAGACGGTGATTGGTCCTCTTCTCTATGATCCAATGGCCATTGTCGCTCCTCCTCCTGAGCTTCTTGTCTCTTTCGACTTAGAAGTTTTTCTAAGTGTTCAAAGGCCTCGATCTTTGCTCCTCCTACGGGTCTGTCTCTTGGACTTTGTCTGCTTGCCTAAAAGTGCTATCTCTTATGAGCTTGATCCCCTTGAAGATTTTTCCTTCCCACACACTCCTTGTGTTTCAGGGATCTCGTCAAACTCAGATCGAAGGTCAACGAAAATCGACGGTTCACAAAAATTGTGGGGCCCCAACATGCGTGCTCTTTATCAAAGAGTTACCTTCGCAATCTATAAAGTGATCACCCAACTTGGTCTAACTGGAATCGTTGATCTTCCCGCCTGACAATATCAACGGCGTTGGTGAATTGCGGGCCGCGAACTAGCGTGTCTGCTACTTTCACTTTCGCGCTCTGCAATGATTCCCCACCCTACATCTCCATTCATAGATCGACAGTTCGCAGTGATTGTGGGGTTCAAGCTCCGCCATCAGGGGAGTGCTTTCTCGACTCTATTCTAATCCTAGTCATTGATTTACCATTCCTGACGAGATCAACAACGTAGGTTGATCGTGGTAGTGAACTAACATGTCCGCTATCAGGTTCTTATGTCATGGGTATTTCTAGTAACTTGACTATCGTTTGCCTCCCAGATCTGGCGGTCGGGATGGTTCCTGGGCATCCTCGGATCTAAGGCTAGAGGTTAACTTCGGGACTTCGAAACTTCGTGGATTTTACCTCCCTTACGACGAACACGCTCAGTTCGTCAAACTCGCGAAGTCCAAATAATTCCAGGGTTAACTCCCACGCTCTTTCCCGTACCCAACAGTCACAACAGATCGTGGCTTCTTTTGAACAGATTTCGTTTGTTCGTCTTCCAAACAAGGGACCCCCCATTTTTTCGATACTTCAACCTCGGTGTTCTTCCTAAGCTTTGTTAGCTCTGAAAGGCTTAAGATATTTGTTCTCTTTCTCTTGAACTTGACGCTTGGAAGAATCCTCCTGTGCACCCCTTATGCTCATTCCTCAACTCTATAACTTAAGTGGTTCTTAGTCTCTGCCTGCCTTGCAGAGAACCTGTGCATACGTGAACTATCTCTCCTAATATTTAACAGACTCACTCCTCCAAGGGACTCTGAACAACTAGGAGTGTCGACTTGTGTACGTGAAACTATGCCCAAGGTCGACGAATTCATAGTTCGTGGATCTAGCTTAAGCCACCACAGGGCGCAAGCATTTACGAATACAAAACATGCACAATCCACATAATTTCTTATTTTCCTAATTACACCATCAAGAAGACACAAAAAGGGATACAGTATAAATCATTAAGCAAACATATCCATCACTGGGTCATTCACAGTATATCTAATTTTATTACACAATTACAGCTCAATTTCACAGGGTATGAGAATACTTATCTATTACAAGTTGCATCCAACTAATTGATTGTGGGTGTGTGCCTTTCCACCCAACCATAGGCTCAGAGACATTCATTCTTAGCACTCTGGCCACCACCGTGCCAAGCCATGATATCACTAGGGAATTTACGCCATCTCTCAGAGAAACTCTCTCTGTCACAGCGACCCTGCGAGGCTTATCAGATGATTTCCCATCATCAAGCTCGCGTTCATTCCTTCAGGTCGTGTTCTCTGCACTTCATTTTGGTTCCCGCATCTCCTTTGCGAGATTTCACTCTTGTCTCGTCTCTTGTTGTGTGTCTGTATGTATCTTACCTTCCCTCCTTTGGAAGGTTTCTGACCTGTCCTATTCCTTCTGTCAGAAGGAAGCTCGAGTCTGTAGGTCTCTGTGG
Source organism: Picea engelmannii (assembly GCA_009831015.1). Lineage (NCBI taxonomy): Eukaryota > Viridiplantae > Streptophyta > Pinopsida > Pinales > Pinaceae > Picea > Picea engelmannii. Next base: position 418,292 of record ML796009.1, on the reverse strand, counting down.
TACTTCGGGTTGATATCCTGCAGCTAGACCATGTTTTCATTCATGGGGGTGGTTGATAATTCAACCACTGGTCCTCTCGTCATTAACTGATTTCTTTCCTCTAGAGATATCATGGCTCGTACTTCAAGGCTTCACCCCCAACAGTCAGTTATGGGCAGTTTAACAATAATACATTTACATTGTCCACATGCCTTGGCATGGTAATCCTATTTTATGATTAAATACAAGCTGGGGGAAACATGGGTGTTACATCCATCCAACTCTTTGACTTATTCAACATTTTCAAAGTCATTTCAACACTTCCTATGAATGAAATTCCCTACATCAGTAGTGTTCAAAGGTCCTCTTACCACCACCTAAAAGTATTTATTTTCTAACTCATGAGGAGTATAACATGGCCAATTATTGTTAACATCATTAGAAAAAATATTTTTAATTTTGGCTTATGGTTGAGTTTTCAAAACATGTGTCTCAACTACTTCACTAAGAATGAACCTTCAACATTTGAAATTCGTATATACAAAATTATTTTTAATTTTGGCTTATGGTTGAGTTTTCAAAACACGTGTCTCAACTACTTCACTAATAATGAACATTCAATATTTGAAATTTCTATATATTTAAGAAAACGTCCTTGTCACTAATTACTTAGCAAAGGTAAAAGTTCCATTAATGAATTAAAGTTTATTGTGTTAATAATTAATGATGAATTTTATTGAAAATCATTTCAATATCCATAATGACATTAGAATGCCATTATTATCACATAGCTTTGTCTTTTGTTCTCAAGCTTGTCCATAGATGAGGATTAAACCATTGCACCATATATTGGGTTTGGGATTGTGTATGCACCCCAAATAACCTTGGAATACCAACAAAATGAGTAATTATGTAAGTCACAAATTTGTTTGAAAAATATTAAAGGAAAAAAGAACCAAAAAGAAAGTGGGATCCCTCTCCAAAACCCTAACCCGTCACTTCTCAAACATTTTTATGAACTCAAAAGTATAGAAACACACTTCATTTTTACTATTTCTTTTTTAGGTTGAAAGGAGAAACAATGCAGTAGTTAGGGAGAAAGATAGGGATTTTGGTGTCATTTTTATTCTACCAAATTCATTGACAATGATAAACAGTGAAGTGGTGAAGGTGAGCTCCTCCTCCAAAACCTTGACCCGTCACTTCTCAACCATTTTTATGAACTCAAAAGTACAAAAACACACTTCATTTTTACTATTTCATTATCAAGACGAAGGGAGAAAGGATGCAATAGTTAGGGAGAAAGATAGGGATTTTGGTGCCATTTTTCTTTGAGCAAAATCATTGACAATGATAAATAGTGAAGTCATGAAATTGACCCTGCATTCAATTTTCAAATCTTCCATTGCAAGGGTATTTCTTAGTATTCTATGCACTTTTCAGTGTGAAAAAATTACTGTCCATATCTTCTTTCAATTTTCTCCATGACAAGTTCATCAAATTCTCTCTATCCACCATGGAAATATATGGAGAGGAGAAAAAGCACTCTAGCATGCAAAGGGGTTGAAAACATTTGTCCAACACAAGATTTATCCTTTAAATTGGAAAGACAACTCTACTATGGTTTAAACTCATTTTATGCATCTTCCAAAACATGTTGTTGATCCTTGTAAGGGTGACCCTAATGACACTACTAAACTCCCTAATGTACAAAGAGATCAAGAAGCATTGATGTTTTGGCACCCAAAAATCAAAACCACACCTAATGTCAATGTTGAGTCTAAAAAGGGAAAATGCCATGTGATGATGAAAATGAACTGTTAAAATTATTAAAAAAACATCCCAACTACAGCACATGAAAAACCTAAAATGGGTGGCCTTTCTGAAAGGAAAAAATGCCATGTAATGATGAAAGTTTTGGTGATCAAAGTGAGCTGTTAAAATCATTAAAAAAACATCCCAACTACATCACATGAAAAACCTAAAATGGGTGGCCTTTATGAAAGGTATGTGTAAAACCTAAAATGGGTGGCCTTTATGACAGATTTGTTTGATATGAAATGCATGGAAGGCGTTGATCTTGCAATAGCAAGATTTTCTCTTACATGCGGCATCCCTTTAAATGCAGCCCAGTTACCCTATTTTAAACAAATGGTTCTTTCCATTAATGATGGACCAATAGGGTATAAGGCCCCTCTAGTTATGAGAAGCTTAAAATTGTGTTGGTTGACAAAGAGAAAGCACATCTTGAAAAGGCAACAATGCCATTGAAATTATCTTGAGAGTTTGGATGGATGTTCTACGGATGGTTGGATAGAGGAATCATCCATTGACACATTATTGTCTCTTTCATATCAAGTCCATATTTTTCTAAAGGCTATTGATTGCTCAGGTTAAAAAATAATGCTTTGTTTTTTAAAATAAAATTATGCAAGACCATTGTTTTCTCTTCTCTGAAAATGAAGAGTCATTGTTAAGTTGCATAAATTCAGTTGAGTATTTTATTTTCATTCTTTATTTTTTTTAAATTATAATTTTATATATGTATAAATTTAATTAAGTATTTTATTTTTATTTTTTATTATTTTTAAATTATAATTTTATATATGTATATGTTTGTGTATATAACCCTGACATACCCCACCCACGTATCCTCTGATTTATTTGGAATTTGTCGATAAACATTTCCACTAAAGACTACCTATTGGCTTGTGTTTGTCTATCACTATGATATTGGAATTTTAGTGCCACTATCAATGACTGTGATCTTGGAATTTTACTGCAAAGTGGCTCTCTACCCTATGTATGGACTCCCAAAAACTAATCGCTTTGAAATCAGAACATAAATTTTGAGCAAAAAATAGATTGCAAAATGTATACTTTGAAAATCAATAACAACATGTAATCAAATCTTTTATTTTTGCAAATGCAATAACATAATGCCAAGTGTAATAAAAAAGGTTATGATATGGTTTTAAGGTCCTTATGGAGAAATAATGTCATCTTGGGATCAATTAAAAGAGAAAGGAACTTTGAAATGTGACAATAACATAGGAGGGGGATTTGAATCCAACACTTTCTGCTAGAGATGTATGGGGAGAAGTGGCTAGATCTGGTCCTATGGCAGAGTACTTTACTTATTTCTTTGAAGAACCTAAATTGATTGACATTAAACCTGTACAATTAGTTCTAACTTAAAGGAATTCAATGAGGGGAAGAGAAGGCATCTCAAAGAGGTTGGATAGAATCTTAATGGTAGAAAAATTGATGGGGAAGTAGAGAGATACAAGTCTTGGGTGGTTAAAATGGAGGTTTATCTTATCATCTACCAATTCTTCTCCAAATAGTCAAGGAGGACATCAAACCATCAGCGCCCTTCAAATTTAACTAGGTTTGGTTGTTGGATGAGGATTTTAGGCTACTTATTACAAGAAATTTTAAATTCTATGACCCTTCCTCGAGTAGTCAATGATGTTTCAATTTGTTTCTAATCTCAAACAAGTTAAGGTATTGGTTGCAGGATGGGCAAAGAAGATTAAAGAAGAAAATCAAGAAGCCCTTAAAAAACTCGAAGCTGATATATCTTTGCTCTTTGAAAAAAATGTCACGGGGTCCTCAATGATTGTAAGGTAGCTAGAGAGGTAGTAGGGGGGGCCATAGGGCCCATAGTGATAATAGTGGAGGTCATTCAATGTAAGGTGGACTAGGTCCACTATATTATTAAATAAGGCCCACTATGGTAGTTAGATATAATAAATGTAAGAGGACTTCTTAGAAGGTTCTACTTCTA
>ML796009.1:397201-412080 GCA_009831015.1 Picea engelmannii | reverse complement strand
TAGTTAGATATAATAAATGTAAGAGGACTTCTTAGAAGGTTCTACTTCTAGAAGATTCCTCCTCTAGAATGTTCTTAGGTGATGGTAGCACTATATAAAGGGGCTCAAGCAATGTAATGAGACATGAAGAGAAGTATTGTATTATGGAGCAGTAGCTCAATAGGAGGATGCCCCCTCGAAGAGGCAAGTGAACAGGAGAGGATCCCTTCCATAATAGGATCCATTGTATGGTGTTGCCCTACCTCAAGGGTTTGGTAATAATATTGTGTGGTTTCTTCTATCTTGCTTTGTGGATCTATTGTGTATTCAGTAATTGTGTTGATTATATCTTCAGATCTGGTATGGGTTCTTAACAATGATGAGGAGAGGCTAGTCTTAAAGTCTTTGGAGGGAAAAACAAAAGGATCTTCTAGACAAAGAGAATGCAGAATGGAGACTCAAAAGTATACCCATTTGGTTAGAAGAGGGGGACTATGACAATTTTACCATAATTATGCCAATTTCAAAAAAAATGTAAACATTATTGGGCAGATAGGCACTATTGATAGCTCCAAGGAAAGGTCTATTGAAGACATTCCAAATGTGGGTTAGGCACATTTCCAAAATCTCTTCAAAGATCCCAAAGCTTCAAACATAGCTGACACCATGAAGGTAATAAGATTGTTTCCCAAACTCTTTGACCAATCCATGACTGTATGATTGGAGGTTGAAGTATCCAAGGAGGGAATGAAGTCCTATCATCTTTAACAAGGCAAAGAGTCCTAGGCCTGATTGCGGAACTGTGGAATTTTATTTAGGTTTTTGTGAATTGTTTGAAGAGGAGCTCTTAAGGGTGGTGAAGGAATTCAAAGAATCAAGTAAAGTTTTGGGGGGCTTTAATGCTACTTTTACTGCGTTAATTCCTAAAATGAACAAGCCAAATATCTTTGAGGACTTCGGGCCCATCTCTCTTTGTAATCTTATTTATAAGCTCATTGTAAAGGTCATGTGAAACAGGCTCAAGGGGGTGTTGTCTAATGTAATTACAGAAGAGCAATTTGGTTTTCTTTACAACAGGTTGATTCATGATGTTGTGGGTATAGCTCAAGAGGGTTTACATACAATCAAAATAGATAAACTTCCAGTGGTAGTATCCAAAATTGATTTAGCTAAGGTGTATGATGAGGTGCACCGGTTGTACATCAGATTGGCTATTCTCCAAATGGGTATGAATCTACACACAATGAATTAGATTCTGGGATGTGTGTCTTCAGCCTCCTTTATTGTTTTAATAAATGGATCCCCATCCAACTTCTTCAATGCTTTCAGGGGCCTTAAACAGGGATGTCCTCTATCCCCTTTCTTGTACCTTTTTGATGTAGAAGGTTTGAGTAGGTTAATTTCAAAAGCAAAAATGATGAGTGAAATTAGAGGTATTAGAGTGGTTGGGTTTATGTTTCTCTCACTTATTGTTTATAGATGATATATTTCTCTTCAATGATGGTTCACTTCAGAAAATAAATATTTTTAAGGGTATTCTGGATACATACTGCAATGCATCGGAGATGGAGATAAATGTAAATAAATCTTGTATTCTCTACAGTGAGTTAGGGTCTAAATTGGAAAATCAAATTTTACGAATACTACCCCGAAAAATCAAATTTTACAGATATTACCCCTTCTTGCAAGCCCCATTGATCAAGGAGTAAAGTATTTGGGCTTCAATCTGAAGCCAAATTTCTATAGATACGATGATTGATAGTGGTTATTTAAAAAAATTGAACCTAGGATATCTTGTTGGTGTCACAAATGGTTGTCTCGTGGAGAAATACTCATTCTTGTAAAAGAAGTTCTAGAAAGCATTCATGTATATTGGTTATCTATTGCATGTGCCAAAAGGAGTTCTTGATAAAATTAGGAAAAAATGCACAAGTTTCCTTTGGAAAAGGAAGAAAGAAACAAACGAAATCCCACCTGTAAAATGGTCAAAACCAATAAGGCCAAAAGAGATAGGAGGTTGGAGGTTGAAGAACATGTGTATATTTAGTCAAGTTTTGACTGTGAAAGCCATGTGGAGACTTTTCTTTAATGAAGGTTTATGGGGCAAAGTCATGAGAACTAAATATTTCAAAGGTAGCTCCTTGGAAGACTAGACAAGGATAGAAAGAAAATATATCAAGGGGCATTGTGTGACCCAGGGAAAAATTGAGGTCTTCTTTGCCCGTCAAGAGCCCTTTAGCCCTTCATATAAGGGTTTAAAATCATTTTCAATGCAAATGGAAATTAATATAAAAAAACATTTTTCAAATTTGAAATAGAAATTATTTCATATTTTTTCATTTGAAGGGAAAGGAAAAATTTCTTAATATATTTACTTTTCATTATTTTTTATGGATTGGAAAATTTCCTTAATATATTCTACTTTTTATTTTTCATAATATAAGTGTGGTATCTCCACAACCTCAGGGTTTGGCAGATCCATACCTTCCTGATCCATAGCCATACCTTCATCCATAACCAGTAGTAATTTATTTTAATTATTTTTTTAAATGAGAAAATTGATAAGAAACTTAACTTTGATTGTTTTTTTAAATGAGAAAATTGATGAGAAATTTAACTTTGCCAGTGACCACCTAAGGAGAATCTAGCCCGCTCATTTCTTCTCTATCATCATGTGAGTGTTTTATTAATTTAATATATTTTAATTAATTGTTAATGTTTGTAACTTGTATATTAATATGTTTATTTTAGTTGATTATTAATTATGTTTTTAATTTTAGTATTAATTTATATATCTTTTAATTTTAGTTAATTAATTATACAATTATAAAATTTATTTTAAATTATTCAAATTTTTCGTTTGTGCTTGTTCATTTCATATGTGTTTTTTTAATGCTAAAATTAATCAAAAACTTCGGTGGTCTTTAGGAGTCTCACCTCACTCATTTCTTCTTCACAATATTGATCTGCTTAATTAATTGCTAATGTTTGTATCATGAATATTAATATGTTTATTTTAGTTTTTGTTAATTATTAATTATGTTTTTTTTAATTTTAATTGATTATTAATTTATATTTTTTTATTGATTATTAGTTTATATTTCTTTAGTTAATTAATTATGATTTATTTTAAATTACCAAAAAAAAGTGGTCCATACTTGTCCATTTCATGTGTAAAAAGTTATTATCAAATTATATTGTTTTATTAATGTTAGGTTGATAGTTTCTTCTGCCTATCATCAAGCACGTGTGAGTATTTTATTAATTTAATTTATTTTCACAAATAGTAATGGAATAATTTATAGTTTTATGTTCAAACTAATAGTGTAATGTGTTAGTTGAAAATAGTTGTGGAAACAATGTTTTTTATAATTGCAGCATCTATGTGAACTAATAATACATTGAAATTTAATTAGGAAAAACTCATCCATTAATTTTAATGTGATCATCACCTGGAGTAGGTATTGGTACTAGGTATTCAATTTTGTAATTTTCAATATTTTTTAGTAATACATTTAAACTAGTATTTTATATCAATGTGTAAAAATACTATTATTATATGTATTTAAATAACAAAAATTGAAGTTGTGTAAAAAAATTTGAGTTTAATTTAATGATTAATATATTGTGTTTGGAGAATGATAAGTTAAGAGTTAATTTTTTTTTTATAATGAATGGGTTATAAAATAATTATTTTATGGGTGAAATTTTAATTGTTTTTTCATTTTCATATGAAAAGAATAATTTATTTTAATATGTCAATTTAGAAGGGTTGCAATAAAGTTAGTCCTTTAGTTTGAAATATAATCATTCTCTTCAAATTTGATCCCTAATAGTGTCCAATGTTTGGAAGGGCTTGGTAAGAGCTTTTCCAATGGCAATCACAGATTATCAAGAGATTTGTAGAAAGAACTTCATGCACAATGAAAATCAAAACTAGCAAATGTTCCAATTCTAGAGGCACCAAGGAATTGGTTCTAGTCTTAATTGTCAGCGAAGAACTAGCAAGATAACCTAGTAGAAGAATGGACAAACTATACACAATTGTTAAACAAGAGTGCAATTTTCTTACAAGACCTTGAGGATACACTGCAATGGTCATGGAATAAAGGTACTCTTTCGACCAAATTAGGGTATAGAGATTTGATAGCACGAGATCTAAAAGAAGATAGGCTCTAGTGGTGGAAGATGATATGGAAGCTCTGTCGTCCACTTAAAGTTAGAATTTTCAGGAGGCTAGCTTTATCCAATAAGATCCTCATATGGGACAATGGTAAAAAACGAAGCTGAAATGGCCCGAATAGAGATATTATGTGAAAGGTAGAAGGAGAATTGGTAAAAAACGAAGCTGAAATGGCCCGAATAGAGATATTATGTGAAAGGTAGAAGGAGAATCAGTTGACCATATCTTTGTTTCATGCTCTTTCTCCAAATTAGTGTGGAACGAAATGTTTTCTGATGGTAGGTGAGGTCAATAAGTGGAATAAAGACACGTATGGAATGTTTTGAGGCTTGGATGACTTATCCCTCAATCGAGACTCACAAAGCTTTACCATGTTATGTTATCTGGGGCTTATGGTTGTGTAGAAATAAAATTATTTTTCAGCTCCCTCTCACCCTCTATAAAGGGTGGGAGGGAGCGGCTTTATTAGAAGAAATTATATTATAAATTTTTCATTTATACCCCCTCCCAAGGAAGTAATATGGTCGCTGGCCTAGTGTTACACAAAATCAGGATAGCATAATAGAGCAGGCCAGAAAGAACCTCTAAGAATAACACTTCGAATTTTAAGGGAGCTAACTATTGACTTCACCGAAGCATGTGGATTCTTTGATGGTGCCTATCAAATAACCCCAAGTTTGTGTGGGGGTGGGCAATTCTTATTTTTTTATAATCATTATTATTTCACTATCAAATATGAAGTTGGTACATTGACTAATAATAGAGTGGAATTTTTTTCACAATGGGCTCTGTGAAATTTTCTGCAGATCTTGGCTTAAGGAATTTGTAAGTACTGGGTGACTACAAGCTGCTAATGGAGTGGTGTAATGAAAAGTGTCAAATCTCCAATTTGGCTCTGTCCTAAAGGTCAAATCTTGGTTCAATAGTATCTCTTTCTCTCACATTTTTTAAGAATTCAATCAAAAAGCAGACTCTCTCTTGAAGGATGGAAGGCCCCCTGATCTTTCAAGAATTCAGGTCAGATCAGGTCTCATTACAAAATTCTTTATCCATTCTATAATCTTAAAGTTGTGCTGAAGATGACAGCCCTGGCCTGTTGTATCAATATCTTAAAGCTGTGCTGAAGATGACAGCCCTGGCCTGTTGTATCAATAAAAATAATTTGTTTTGTTAGAGTAGGGACTTTTTATCATGGAATTTTGTTAGCAAGGGAAGACTGTAATATGTAGCTACTAGGGTTTTTTCTAGAACTATCTCTGATATTGTAAAGGAGTATAAAACTTATAGGTTCGGGGATGTATATTTTGATTTCACACTCATAGCAAATATTAGATTTTTTTAATGAAAAAAAATTAAGCAAAAAAAATTACAAAACTCATCAAGTCTTTTATTTTTGCAAATGCAATAACATAATACCAAGTGTAATCAATGGTTATGATATGGTAAAGCTGGCACGAAGTAATAACCACTTAACAAGTGTTTCTCTTGTTCAAATCACAAACAAAAAGTCGATTTTCCCCAAATGTTTAAACAATTTAAAATAATCCCTAGCAGGGTCTAAGAGCGCACAGCATAGTTCCATTAATTTCCCTGTGCAAAAAACTAGAATTTAATTTACTATAAATTTACTAAATTAAAATTAAGAGTAAGCTAACTATGCAACCTTTTGGATTTATCCATTAGTTTTCCTGTGCAAAAAACTAAAATTTAATTTACTATAAATTTAGTAAATTAAAATTAGGAGTAAGCTAACTATGCAACCTTTTGGGTTTGTCGGCGATCGTTATACATCCCATCTCCGGCAAACCCAAAAACCCGTCTCCCAAGTCTTTGTTCCGTCTCAACAACTCGGGCCCATCTCCCGGTGATCTCCCGGTGGTTACTCGTGCTCCAAAAACGCGGTTGGCTGTGTTTTGCATTCAATTCCAAACAGCTACCATGAATTCGAAATTTTGAATTCCCCCTCACCCTTACCTCTGACAAAGCTCAGTTTACGGGAATTCAGCCATTGATACAATAGAGGGACAATCGCCATGGAGTTGGAAATGAGAAGCGTTTCGCAATTCTGTTCTTCATTATGTTACACCCAGTTGTTGTTGACAATGGCACAGGTAGCACCGAATCTGTCTCTTTTTATTTGCATGGATTTGTTGCACAGTGTGACATGCCATGTTCGACTCCTGATAACCACGCAGGGCTGTGCAAAATAATGAATTGTGGAAAGGGTACCTGCAACAAGTCATCAGTTCAATTGCTTGATATCATTCCCGTGTGCGAATACGATCCAGGATGGAAGCAGTCCTCTATTGGGTTTTAGTTTTCGTTTCTGCTTTGCGTCATACCCAACAATAAGGATCTTAGTTAAATCGATTATAAACGATAGGTGGTGCGATGGTAATTGGGGGTTTATTGAGTAATGTGCTTTCTGTTTATTTGCAGGTATATTGACAGTTGACTTAAGTCTCCAACTGATTTTCTGAACCATAAAATCCATCGCTAATTTCTCTTCACGCCCTTAATCAATCCGGGTAGTTAAATCAAATCACTTTGCAGCTTGTAAATTGGGGTTTCCCGTGTGCGGAGAGGGCTCTTGTGTCATTGAATCCAAGTTCGGCTAGAGGTGTAACTACAGTGAAGGCAATGGAAATCTTCTCAATATAACAGTAGGTCCTTGTTTCAAATCATGTAAGTTGCTCCCCTAATCTTGAGAGATACGATCATTCTCAGAGAGGAAACCCTAAAGACACCTGCATTTTGGCTTAACGACGACTTTGAAAATGTGTATTCCATTCTAAAGATCATTCGTTCCAAGAATATACTAGATTAGAGGGAATCTCAATGATCAATGCAATGACAACAGTTCTGGAATAAGGAGTTTTTAGTGTTGGCCTGTCCTTGGGTGTACCCTAATTCACGTTTGTGGCTTGGATCAGTCTATGAACCTATATGCATCTGCTATCTCTAGATCACGCTGCCACATATAAAAAATTGTAACATGGTCTTGGATGATTTGGCTGGCCAGATCATAGATTGTTTTCTGCAAAATGTGCCTTCAGATCGAGCATGCAAACACAGAATATGTGTTGGCTTCAGACTCATATAGATTGTGTCTGAAACCACTGAATTTGCAGCCTCACTAAAGAATTATTCGTGGTGCTAGTTATGCTTAGCTTGTGTCTTTGATCTACCCACCCACAGGTACATTCAGATCAGAGCTTGGATCAATCATCATAAACATTATGGCAAGTGCTTAGCCATCCCTCATTCAGTGTTCATCATAAACCACCGCCAAGCTAGACACAATACATCCATTTGACTCGTAAATTCTACGGAGGTATACATGCCCTACCCTACCCTACCCCCTCTGAATTTGAACTTGTGACCTCTGAGGAGGAAATACATCTACACTATTCTCATACCATGAGATTTTACGATTTGCCTCTTAGCAAGCCTTATTGGTTTGACTGAATGGCACTATATGATGCGCTTTTCGATGCCTAAAAAATTCATAAGGCCCAATAAAAACTACCAAATCACAAATTCTACCCCTCAATCTCAACAAGAAGTTGTTATGTGATTCGACCTCCAAAATTTCAAAACCTTTTCTGTTGTGGTGCCCATTCCTCTGGATATTCCGCTTAAAGGCTTCAAACTTTAGCTAGCAAATGCCACTTCCAACATCAATTCCATATCCTACTCCTCACCTTATGTCAACAAACACTACAATCACTTTAGCTTCTAAGTAGATAGCATTGTATCTTTCTTAGAAACCCCATGTTCATTATTCCCCTCCCTAAAAGGATCTTGTTGGCCCTTGACCAAGTTTTGAGGAAACATTGGTCGTGTTTGACCACTTTTGGGACTTCGACAGACTGGTCGAAGATGGAGCGCCCAGGCGGAGCGGAGATCACGAAATCTCGCTTGTTTTGTGGGCTTGTGGACCCAGCAAAGGGTTTTTAGGGTTTATGTAACGGGTTATGGGATGTCGGCCCATGGGTTTACCCATGTTTAGGCCTTTTTGTAATTGTATAAATAAGTAGTAGCTAAGTAATGTAGATGGCAACAGACTTAGTGCATGACTACTAGTGGCTATGTGCATGATGGATTGATTTTGGCTTAGTGCAAGAAGTTGTAAGTGCTTTGTGCTACTAAGGAGTTGGCTCTGTGCCTTGACCTGATTTTGAGGAAGGTGGATCTAGTGTGCGGTGCGCAGATCACCTGTTCACTGCGAAGTCGGGCTCTACGGCTTTGTGCACAAGAGCAGATGAATGTAAGGAGATCAAAGACTAATAAAGAAGAAGAAGAAGTTGGTGGATGTAGCCCCACACTAGGGTGAACCACGTATATCATGTGTCCTGGTGTGCTTTGTGCGATGTTGTTTATGTGGTTATTTGCTTAGTGTTGTTGTTGTTATGTATAATGAATGCATCTGATGCTCTAGCTTAGTGCTTAATGATGTGAATGAATGCTAGATTTGAGCTATTGTTGTGTGCTAAGTGATTGGAAGTGTTAGATCTTGATTATTACTGCGTTGCTCTGTAATAAGGGTTAATCTGTGATGTACATGAGAATCATAACCTAATGCATAGGGTTGGCTAAGTGCTCTATTAAGTATTGTAATCGCATATCTTTGTCCAAGCTTGGTTGTAGACACCTGAGTCCTGCAACACCCCCTTCCTCTACCTCGGGTGAGACTTCATTTGCTTCGCAGGTGTTGCCGAAAGGGTCGGTAGTTAGGGTTTTGTTGGTGCGTTGTTGAAGCGTTGAACCCTAGGTCTGCCCCTGTGCCAACAAATGGTTCTGTTGTCGGGACCTGAAACTGTGATTGTTGGGAACTGAAGAAAAGAGAAATCTTTGTGCATAGATCTATTGCTATAGTGCGCAGTATTCTACTTGACTTGTGAAGCTCTGTGCTAAGAAAAGAAATTGGATCTGAAAGAAAGAGGTAAGATCTTAAAGCTTTGTGCTCTGGTGAAGGTCAGATAAGTGGAATTTTTTTCTTCGGAAGTATGAATCTAGGTATGTTTGATAGATTTTTTTCTAGTCTGAAAGCTAGGGCACAGTTATAAGAAAGAATTGATCTGAATAAATTTGATAGAAATAGAGAAAAAGATGTTATTCCTATGCATAGAAAGAATTTTTGGACTAATAAGTGGATGCAAGAACCTAGAAAGAATTTTTGCAGATTGCAGGTACAACAATGTGATCCCAGTGCACAGTACAAGAAAGACTGGGGATCGTTTAAAAGAAAGAGAGTACTGACACTGTGTTATAATTGCAGAAGATCGGGACATCTTGCTAAAGAATGCCCCGGTGCAGGTCCTATGTGTCTTTATTGTAAAGCTATTGGTCATGAGGTTGAGGATTTCCCAAGAATGATTGCTAAAGTTGAAAAGATGAACAAGAGACAAGAAAACTATAAAGAAGTTCAAGAGACTGAGAAACATATAGAAAAAGAGTCAGAGACCATGTTAATACAGTTAAAAGAAGTAATGGATGATCACAAAGACATCAGTTTACCAGAGATCCTAAAAGAAAAACAGCGCATAGTTACAAGGATAGAAGACTACGACATAGACTGTGTATTGGATGAAGAAACACATGTGAATATTATGCCAGAAAGCACTTGGGAAATTTTAGGAAAGCCTGCTATGATACCTTCATTGGGAAGGATAGGCTTGTTTAAAGGAAAAATGATAACCCTATGTGGAAGAGTTACTAATATACCTATGATTGCTCATGAAACGTCAACATAAGAGGATTTTGAAGTTATTAGGTTTGTTGAGAACAACGCCCCTTTCCCACTTTTACTAGGAAAGACTTGGATTGAGAAGGATCAGATCAAAAGGAAAGCAGAGGAGGAAGCCACAGAAAAGAAAAAGCAAGAACTAAGGGATTTCATAGCTCGAAGAATAGATCGACTGATAGAAGAATGAGAAGTTGAGTCGAAACAGCAGAATGAAAGAGAAGTAGTTGTCAACTTTGAAAGAGCACGGGAAGTTTTAAAGGACCTATCCATGCAAGAAGAAAGTATGTCCAGCCTGGACCTAGTAAGCAAAGAGGTATTACCTTTGAACCCTTTGAAAGAACATCAACAACGCGAAGTCACTATGCTAAGAACAGATAAGTATAAGAATGGGAAGAGGAATCCGGAGACTTGGGTCACAGGAAAGAAGGCAAGGAAGCTCAATAAGAAGAAATCCAAGTTAGAAAAACTACAGGGAATTCCAGAAAAGACTTCATAGGAGGCAGATCTGCAAAACTCGAACAGAACCACGCAGAATGGGACTTCGCCACGATGAAGCTATATGACCATTGGAGGCGCCCCAACCATTATAATGACACAACGGAACGGCTAGAAACACAGTTATTGCCGGAAAGACCGTCGTTGGACCGTTGATGCCACGCCATAACAGACGGATTCGTATTGATTGAGGTGTTCCTGCCTGTTGGAGGAATTCGTTATGACGTTGCTTATCTAACCCGTCGGACGTTGCGCCGGGACAACTTTTTGAAAACCAAGATATCTAAGTTAACAGAGAATTGATTGCATATCGCGTTGTGCTTTGTAGACCTCGCAGGGAAGTGTGTAGAAGGAATCCAAATGAACTAGGTGAGCTACCTCGTCAATGAGTTGGAGAAGGACTGTCGCGAAGCGGAAGATCAAGGATATGAGTTTCATTTTAGTTGGCTACTGATATTGATCGCATTTGTCGCTTGGAAAATGTCGAAAGGAGCAACCTTCTCGAAAGTGGAGCCATCGGAGTCGTTGGCCGCAAGGTTCTCCACCTTGTGGTATACAAATGATATGGCGAAGCAGTGGCAATCGAACATGGTGTCCCATGCTTACTACCTACAGTTGAAGCATGCTATTGAAGCATTCCCACGAATGACACCAAACACTTTGCATCAGTACAGACTGCTAGCGAAGTTCCGCGCAGATCGGCACTTTATTTATATCACTGCGCGTAGGGATGGGAGTAAGGAGGAGCTGCATTCCTATTACAAGATGACCAACGAAGAGATGGAGGAGATCACCAAAGAATGGCCAGCAAAGTTTCTTGTACCCGTAGAAGATGAAAAACTCTTTGACCCAGACATCATAGGAATTCCATTGGTCACCCGGGTCGAACATGATGGACAGCCTACGCGAAGAAAAAGAAGAAAAAGGAGGAAGTGCAGAACATAGAAACTGATGAGGATGATAGCGCCTTAGAGGAGAGTAGGCATGACTCACCTGCAGGAGGAGGAGGAGACGAAGTGAACCAAGAAGAAGGAGGGGAAGAAGGAGAAAAGAAATACAAAGGCGAAGTTACACCGCCAAAGGATCCCCCTACATAGGTCAAAACATCAAAGAAAAGGAAGGTTTCCTCACAGAAACCCTCAGCACGAAAGAAGACCCGAGCCAATAAGCCTCAGTCAAAGAATGTGTTCACAGTGGACGATGTCGATCTCATCATCGCAGTCGTAGAAGACGCCTCAGAGGATATCCTGCAAAGACATGAAGCAAAGCAAGAAACATTGTATGACAGAATAGAGAAGGAGCTCAAGGACATACAACAAGCTATCCATTCAAGCCGTGTAGTACCTATTGCGCCTTCTTCAGCGGAAATTGTAGAATTGGGGGATGATCCCACCCAATTACGAAGATTAGCAAATGCAACAGAGGCTCGACTTCGTCGAGTCCAAGAAGAAAAGGAGCAGGCTACAGAAGTCATGAAGCAAGAAAAGGAGAAGGTCTTAGAGTAACTTCGAGTTGTGCAGCAAAAGAAAGATGAAATCAGGGCGATGTTCGAGGAGGACAAAGAGAATATGCAGAAAGGAAAAGATCATTTGCTTGCAGAGCAAACTGTGGTAAAAGAGGCAGTGACTAAAGAACTTCGCTTTGTGTCGGGCTTGGCATAGGAGGAACCAGATTCAACCGAGATGCAAGTGGAGAAGCTCGTTGAAGCCATTCAACAGCTTCAAGCAAGGATAATGGAGTTAGAGCTCCAAGAAGTGTCGAGCACTCCGCAAGAAGTGCGTGATTAGAGGGAAGAAATCGCAAAAAGTGCAGCAGAAAGAATCATGGCACTTGCCTCATAGTGTAAGCAACTGAGTGATCAGAGTGCGTAGAACTATGAGCGCCTCGCAGAAGATCCAGAGCTGAAGAAACTAGAAGCACAGCTCTAGGAGGCGAAGTAGCAGGCATCCATCGTGCAAGCACAGATGAAGCTACTCACTGCAGTTGAGAAAATGAAGCGATCACAAGAGAAACATGCAATCCAGCAGCAGGTTACTTCCATCCAGAGAAAATTCATGGAGGTGACACAGAGACTCCAGTCGGTGCAGGACGAAGCCTGCACGCTTTTTGAAGAGATTGAAGTCCAAGGCTCATAGCTAGACCAAGTAGTTTTGATAGTGGAACGACGCCTGGAAGGGCCTGTTACAAAGCAATTGATCCAGGAGTTCGTCGAGTAGGAGGCTCTAGCGAAACAGCAAGTCGAGGCATCTTGAGCTAAGCTCGAGGCCTTTGAAGAAGCACTGCCCAAATCAAAGTGACTCGGAATGAGTCACAGGTGAGTGTTGGGGGCCTGTTGGCCCTTGACCAAGTTTAGAGGAAACATTGGTCATGTTTGACCACTTTTGGGACTTCAACAGGCTGGTTGAATATGGAGTGCCCAGGCGAAGCGTAAATTGTGGGATCTCGCTTGTTTTGTGGGCTTGTGGACCCAGCAAAGGGTTTTTAGGGTTTATGTAACGAGTTATGGGATGTCGGCCCATGGGTTTACCCATGTTTAAGCCTTTTTGTAATTGTATAAATAAGTAGTAGCTAAGTAATGTATATGGAAACAGGCTTAGTGCATGACTACTAGTGGCTATGTGCATAATGGATTGATTTTGGCTTAGTGCAAAAAGTTGTAAGTGCTTTGTGCTACTAAGGAGTTGGCTTTGTGCCTTGACCTGATTTTGAGGAAGGTGGATCTAGTGCATGGTGCGCAGATCACTTGTTCACTGGGAAGTCGGGCTCTGTGGCTTTGTGCATAGGAGCAGATGAATGTAAGGAGATCGAAGACTAATAAAGAAGAATAAGAAGTTGGTGGACGTAGCCCCACACTGGGGTGAACCACGTATATCATGTGTCCTGATGTGCTTTGTGCGATGTTGTTTATGTGGTTATTTTCTTAGTGTTGTTTTTGTTATGTATAATGAATGCATCCGATGTTCTAGCTTAGTGCTTAATGATGTGAATGAATGTTAGATCTGAGCTAATGTTGTGTGCTAAGTGATTGGAAGTGTTAGATCTTGATTATTACTGTGTTTCTTTGTAATAAGGGTTAATCTTTGATGTACATGAGAATCATAACCTAATGCATAGGGTTGGCTAAGTGCTCTGTTAAGTATTGTAATCACATATCTCTGTCCCAGCTTGGTTGTAGACACCTGAGTCCTGCAACCCCCCCTTCCTCTACCTCAGGTGAGACTTCATCTGCTTCGCAGGTGTTGCTGAAAGGGTCGGTAGTTAGGGTTTTGTTGGTGCATTGTTGAAGCGTTGAACCCTGGGTCTGCCCCTATGCCAACAGATCTATAGGGTATCACTTATACACCTACCCTTTAGTAACACTTGATAAGCACAATGCCTTAGTCAAGAAGGGATCCATTCTTCCATCCAAAAACTAGTGATTACATGAGCTCACAATTTAGTAGTAGTTTGCCTCTAAGTATTCTATTGAGACATCTCAAACATTATAAATCATACAATCTACAATGTCTTTTGTTGCACTGAGGACACCATTAACTAGAAATCACTAACAATTTCCATTCAAGTGGGGAAGAAATCACCATTAACTAGAAATCACTAACAATTTCCATTAACTAAAAATACACATGCAACACACACAGAAAAAACGCATAAATAATAATGCAGCATGTAATTTAACACACAATTGAAACTTATCTTGGTAAAAGTATCACCAACTGCGTGTAGACCTTCCATGAACCTCCCAGCCTTAGACCACGTTTTTCATCACTCTCAATAATGGATCTGTAACACCCTATTTCCCCCGGCTTGTAAAAATAACTATATTGGCCAAGAACTATGGCAAACCCAAAGATGTGAATGTTTAATTTGATGGACCTTTGTATAAAAGGTCGATGAATGTAAATTATGTTATGAATACGAGTTGCATGATTGTTGGGAGGGGATGTGCTAAAAGAGACCATGATGGCTAATGAGAGGTGGTGGAAGGGACCTGGAATGGTTGTGTTAACTTCCACCGAACCAATATCGTACTGGTTTTTACTTGCTCAAAGACCAAAGCAACTCTCTGACCCTGGAATGAATTACCCGCCAGGATGGTAGGTGGGGAGGCTCCTCAAGAGTTAATGAGGGGATGGGGGTGAACCGCCTATCCGTAGAAGCTCTCAGACTTGACCACGGACGGGGGAATTCGTGCCACACGCAATCTTGCAGAAAAGGCAAGAAAGGAAGTGTGGGGAATAGGAAGAGAGAACGCGCACAATAGAGATCGCGGAAGAGAACCGGGAGGAACTCTGGAAATACAGGGATTTCTGAACAGAGGAGGAGGAGAGTAACCTTCGTCCTTGACTTCCGTTGAGCTGGAAGTAGGAGACTGAATCTCAAGCATCGTAGGCTAGCTCGGGGGTGGCTAGTGGTAAATCCATTTGGAGTCACTGAGCCTACGGTTGGGTGGAAACAAGCACCCCTCTCAGCAGT
>ML796009.1:370190-395480 GCA_009831015.1 Picea engelmannii | reverse complement strand
GTACATGAAGGTACGGAGGACATCTCAATGAGTGAGTGAATGATGATGGAATGAATGGGAAAATGAACTAAGTCCAAACTATATGTATGCATGTTCCCAACTTGACACTTGTCATGTTGAGAACTATTTTGTCCCACTTGTCCTCATCCTTAGAACTTTGGATAAAATAATTATCCATGATTTATACTTTAAGGCCTTTGAATTATAATTATCCAAAGCTCAAAATTATGGACTTTGAATTTTTCTATCTCTATTCTTGAACTGCTCGCCATTCTTTACCACAAGATTTAACACAATTTATGATTTACAACTCTTAATGTACCTAGGGTTTAGCTCTTAGATTCAATATTAGTAAATCAAGATCTGATACACGTCAAATCATAACACAGCTCTGATACAACTTGTCAAAGTTGAACCTCACTATGATACCACTTGTCAGGAAATGAGATGCACTTCCACACTAAACCTAGCAGAAGAGAAAGAGATTTTAATCAAGAATGTAAATGACTAAGAAATCACACTGTACAGGAATGTAAACCGGTCAAGGTCCCTATTCCTATAGGTGTAAAGTTATCTCTGGATCAGTGTCCCAAGAGATCTATAGTTGTTTTTTATTTTTTATTTTTTATTGTGTTTTTGGGTTAGTGCTTTGATACCATGTGGAGATTGCAAATAAAAAGGGGATTGAATGAAATAAAAACCTAATTTGCACACCCTATAAATTTGAAATTATAGTGAATTAGATTTTGAACACCCTTTGTCGTTTGTCCAAATCCTGTAAGTATTTGTCATCTATCTATTAGTGAATTAGTGAATAAATGAATTAATTTGTACACCCTTTGTCGTTTGTCCAAACCCTATAAGAATTTGTCATTTGTCTATCAACAATCAACCAATATTCTCTCTCCACCTGTCTTTTCCTTCACCGACTCCACACTGCAATTGTTCAAGGCGGTTACTTCCACGTTTCTTCATCATCCTAATATGCTCTTTTCTTAAGCTTTCATGTGGTTCGGTGGACTTAGGTGGCTACCCGAGCTGTACACACCCATTAAAACTCAACCTGTGAACAAGAGATATTTGTGGTCTTCTTCATCCTTATCTTCCCTTTACTTCAAATTTCATGTGGTTCAATTCAACCTAAGCGGCTACCAAAGCTCTACACTCCCATCAAACCTCAACCTTCATTACAAGAATGGTTGAAGAATGAACAAGCGAGATTCCTAAGCTCAGAAGAACAATATGGGTTTGCTATTATGGAGGATAAATAGGAAAGTAGTTGAAGACAAGCCCAAAGATCCTCCTTCATATTCAACTGCTTCAACCACACCATCTGCCCAATAGTCCACAGATTCATATAATGTCGTTGTCATGGAGGTCCCAAGGCCCACATAAAAATTTGTCTTTGAATTTGGGTTAGTTGCTAAGTCATATGATGGAGTGAATGCAAACTCTGTGTATGTTTAAATTATTTAATTTAAAGCCCGCAGGGGTGCGGTCTAGTGGCCAGCGGAGGTACTGTTAAGGCGTTCGTGTTGCTAAGCAGGTCACGAGTTCAAACCTCGTCTTATCTAGAGGCCAAGCTTGCAGGCAGTGTGGTTCTCCCTAGGGGTTATAAGGCAGCCAGCGGGATTCGACCCCGTGTCACGCGGTAGCCAGATACCGTTGTCGTTATCGATTCCCCTAGATACAAAAAATAAAAAAATAAAATAAAAAATTATTTAATTTAAAATTGTGATTATATGTTTTCACAGTATCATCTGCCTAACTAGGGAATTTTCTTCCTGCTCTAGGTTGTATCCTAGCCTTCTTCGCTCGGATCTCGAAAGACGCCCACAGTGCCCTATCACAAGCCATGTGTATGTTTATCAAGACTATATTGATGTAAATTTTCCCATATTGTACCTAGTTAAATGTTGGAAATAGGGCACTTATTTAGTTTATTCTATTTGTAAATTTGATTTATTCTATTTGTAAATTTGAATGTCATGATGGGTATGTTAAATGTCGATAGAAATGGATTTTGGAGTGTACACTTCGGGCTTCAATTCTAATAACTCTTATCAAATTTTGGAGTATAAATTTCAGGCTTCAGTGCTAATAACTCTTTTCAAATTGGAATGCGAGAAGATTCCATGGGATGGGACCTCTACCTTTATTGTCTTTGTGGTATGTTTTGCTTACTATCTTGCAACAATTTATTAGAAATTTCTTATTTATTTTGTCTTTTTTCAGATCGTGGTTTTAATTCCTTGACTATTGGTTTTTATTTATTGTTTCACAATGAAATCCAAGGCGTTTCTTTGTGCAAACGGAAGGATTTGAACTCGTTCCTTGTGCTCAACCAAATATTACTACACCATGGGAAAATGCAAGTGTTAAGGGGGGATTGTAAAATAAGTTGTGAATATGGTTTGCGATGTCTATTTTTCAAGTCTCTCTTCTTCGGAATTGCGTCAATTGTTGATTTGTTAGGATGAAGAGAGAAAATGAGTTTGTAAATGCATTTAGGTGCATATTTTTTCCTGCTTGTGTTTGCAAATTGCATTTTATTGGGTGTGGATCATGAAATGAGCTAGTGTAGCGATAATGGTTGGTATGTCATTTCAAATCTTTGATGGGAATAATGGAACAGTGAAAGCTCTATATTCAAAGGAAAATCTATTGAAAGATATTATGAGTGCCATGCCAGCAGGCTTGACTAGAGAAGACTGCTTATCAACATTGTCAAGAGCCATGGTCGCAGGTTTTGTCAAACTGACAAATAATTTTAGGTCATATACAAATATATGCTCGTAGATGTGCCATTAATATTTTGTTAGCTACATGTCTTGTATATATTTACTAGTGGTGCATCATGTCATTCTCGTTCTGATATCTATTTGTTTTCTCAGAACAAACATCGAGAACCATCATTTCTTTTGTGATAGTAGATGGTTGGACAGTCACGATGGCATCTATAGGTGATTCTCGTTGCATTCTTGAATCGCTTGGAGGGTTGGTTTCTCTTTTAAGTGTTGATCAGAGGCTTGGGGCCAATCTCGAAGAGTAAGATTCTTGTCATGATGCAAAAAGGGCCATATGGGTATCTGTATTCCTTTGGTCGGTGGATTGTGGAAACTCCTTATTTATGTTATTTAATTGGCTGAACAATTTGATTCATACCAATGTTATAAAGGCATTTTTTTATTGGTGCAATTATGATATAGTTATTGTAACCCGATCATCTAAGAATTGGACCTGTGCTAGTCTCAGTGAAAACAATATTATACCATGATATTTAGAAATGATAAACTATTGGGTTTTCTGTCTTTGGCTACTGTGTGGAATAATTCGATATTGTAAGTGGCATTCTATTTATAAATGGAGTTGTGTAATGAAGTATATAACTGAATATTGTATTGTGAATGTGTGTGTCCAGGAATAATATGTTCCAATGCCAAATTAAAATATGAAGTGTTACATGTGAGTAGGCTCTACCCTCTCTACAGTGTACACATCTATGGACTAATGGGCCCCTTCTTTATTTTTTTTGTTTGAAGAATAAAAATGTTTTTATATTACACTCAAAAAGATTACATGATAAAACAAAAAATATATATTTGTTTAGTTTTTTTTGGTGAATGTTAATTGAAGAGAGTGTGAAGAAAAGTTATAGAATTAAGTTTTGATCGGGTAAAGAATGAAATGTTCAGATTAAATATGTAAATTGATTGAAGAGAGTGTGAAGAAAAGTTATAGAATTAAGTTTTGATCGGGTAAAGAATGAAATGTTCAGATTAAATATGTAAATTGAGAAATAAGTTATAAATAATGAGTTTATTTTGTCATGAATGTGATGGATTAATATCTAGAGTTTATAGTTTTGCAAAATATAAATAGATGCCTCTAAAGGTGTAACTTACAATGAATTTTTTTGTTCAAAACTCAAGCATACAATGTTCTAGCTTTTAGGAAATATAACATCATCAACTATGAGTTGATTATACACTTTATATGAATGATTATAAATTAAGATCTCCATCACCAAAAAAACAATGCAGTGGTTAATGAAACTATAAATTGTATCTTGTAAAAAGAATTAACGAAAAAATGTAACTTTAATATTTTATGGATATATTAGTTTACAATTTCAAAAACCTAATTTTTATTTTGCAATATTGTTGATGTATAAAAATATAACAACTTAACCACTTCAGGTGTTTCCTTTCCCGCTTCGGGGTATATTAGTTTATCTTGTATCATCATTTTGCAATAATGCATCCAATTTTGAATTTTCAAAAAAAATATTGAGTTTCAATTAACAAGTTTAATCCTGATTAAAAATTAATGTAATTATAACAAGCTTATTACACATTAAAAATTAATTTGGAATGAGAAATTTAAACAAGCCTAGAATTAACGAGCCATATAATTTTAAAATTTTTTAATATTAAAAAGATTTTAATTTATATAATTTAATAATTTTAATTTTTTTTAATATTAAAAAGCTTTAAATTTATGCCCCCGAGCACTCTTGGTCCTCCTGCAGGTCGTCGGCCCTGTGGCCTTCCTGCCTTCCACCTTCCTCCGTCGAAGTTGTCGCAGTTCTCCATGTTGGCTCTGTTGTTCAGAGTCAGTCCTTAGGTACCAATGGCGACTTCCCCCTCGCCTTCTTCTCAACACGGCGGCGGCCCTTCTGGTGTTGTTGTTGTGGCGGCTTCTGGCCTTCCTCCTTTGGCCTCGGCTCCCTCTTCCGGGCCGCTCTCTCCCCTTCAAAGATGTGCTCCCCCTGGTGCTTGGTCGGAAGCGACTTCAGGACTTCTCCCTTCGGTTCCGGCCCCCTCCTTCAAAGAGGTGGCTTCACGCTAGGGAAATCCCTCCAGTCTGCATGCAGCGGCCCCTGAGGTTACCTCTCGTCAGGGTCGCCCGTCCGGGCTGCATGCAGCAGTTCCTGAAGCTCTGACAGTCTCCATTCAAATGTCGCAGGAAGCCCTAACTCATGCTCGTCATTACAACAAGCACGCTTTGGTTTGCAGGTTTAACGGATTCTCGCCCAATCTCCCGGATCTCCTCTCTTGGATCTCTTCCGACTAGTACCCGCTTTTAGATGGAGAAGTCATTACCTGCCCCTGTGCAAAGGGGTTTTTTGTGGTAGTTTTCAAATCTACAAGTGATAGAGATGAGGTGTTTAACTCTGGGTTGTGGTTCTGGGGCAAAGCAGGCATGTCCATGCAACTATGGACCCCTGCTTTCGACCCTTCCATGGACTGTATCTCTTCAACTCCAATCTGGGTGAGACTTTCGTACTTTCCCCTGCATTTCTGGGGGGATGAGTCTCTTCAATCTATTGGCAATGGCCTCGGCAAGTTCCTCTGCAGAAGCCCGAATTCCAAGCCAGCCCTCTCCACCTTCGCTCGAATCTATGTAGAAATGGATTTCACCAAAGGTTTCCCAGCTGAAATAATTCTTCAAGGCCAGCACTACTCAAGGAACCAAAAACTCGACTATGAGAATCTCAGTTTCAGGTGTAGGAACTACTTTGAAATGGGGCACATAGCCCGCAACTGTGAAAACTACCCGGGAAAAAAAGGTCGTCCAAGAGCCAAAGACCCACCTGGTGGACGGGGGCTCCAACGGAGCCGCACTCTAAAAGTAAGGCCCACGGAACGGTAGAAGAAGCAAAAGTTGAAGTCGAAATCAAAGCCCCCGCTAAAGAGAAATCTCAGGCAGAAGCCACTCCCAAGTCGCCAACCCAGCCAGAACCCCGGATCTCACACTGGGCAGACCTAGCTGACGAGGAAGACCCCCTAGGCCCGACGGAAATTCATTCTCAAGACCAAAGCATTGAATGGCGGACGGTGTCGAAAAAGAAAAAAAACTTCCACGCTAGAAATGATGTAATGACGCGAAGTCGTTCTGGCTCGCTAAAATAGTTTTGGTTCCCAGACTTTGTCCAGTGTTAAGATCTTCAGGCATTTGTTTTCGTGTTTACAAGAAAATCTTTATCGATGTATCGAACCCAGTGGCATGTCCACTATTTTTAATACAAAAATCTTCTAACTGTCACTGTCCAAAAAAAAAAGACTTTAAATTTATATAATTTAAATTTATTTTATTATAAATTTTTTTAAATTTAAACATAAATTTATTTTATTGCAAAATTTTTTAAATTTAAACTTATTTTAATATAAATTTTTTAAAATTATATAATTTAAATTTATTTTATTGTAAGTTTTTTTCAATTTTGTTTTTAATTTATAAATAAGATTATTAAAAAAACATGAATAATGGACAAGTTACTAATATTTATGTAGAAGTAATTATAAAATTTAAATTTATTTTAATATAATTATAATTTATTTTTTTTATTTAAATTTATTTTTTTAATTAATGAAAATCAATAACTAAATTTAAGTTAATTCTATAATTTTTCTTCCCATTTATGAAGAACAAAAACTCATTTATAATATTTTTTCAAATATTTTTATAAATTTATATTCATTTAATATAATATATTTTTCAAATACTTTCATATATTTATAGTAAACATTATAATTTGTATAAAAATGTGGAAAGAAATCATTTCACTCCAAAATCAATGGAAACTTGCATTTAATTTCATATATACTTTTAACATTTAAAAAAAAGCTTAACTCAAATGTTGAAAAAAGGTGAAGAGGTTATAAAAATATTGATCCTATCAAATCAAGAAAAAATGGACTAAATCTTAACATAGTTGAATGGAAAACCAAACCATCCTATTAAATATATATATATGAAGAAGTATTTATTTCGATGAAATATATATATATATATATATATATATATATATATAAACATTCCTCCTAGAGTACGAGGGGGTAAATTGTTTTTGGTTAGTTGATTACAACTTAACTTAACGTTACATAGTTAAATGACTCCAAAACATTTGACAAGGGTAGAAAACTATTGGGATATCATCCACACAAATATCATTATAAGGCTATAGGTTTTAGATTGTTGCAAGAGATTTATCAACAACAATATGTTGTTTAAACATCCACTAAGTGAACATTGATGTGGCCACCCTTTTTTGATATAAAAAAATATAAAAATTAACAACAAAAAATTAATAATGATGACCAAATAGTGGACATTGAAGAGGATGGTTGGATTGAACCCACATTTGAGGGTGCAAATTGGACATTTAAGAGGATGGTTGAAATGAACCCAAATTTAAAGGATACAAATAAGAATATTAACATAAAGTTTGCATATAGGAGCTCAAACTTAGTTTAGATTGAGAGGGACTCTTAAAAGAAAAAGTGAAATTCTTACCTCTAGGTAGTCATGTCAATCTAGTTTTCTTGACACTAAGAAGTAAATTTTATATTAGAAAGAACCATAGTCAAACCATACGGTATTGTAATACAAAATTATGTGACACTTCTACCTTGTTGTTGGTTGTGATTCCTAGACCCCTTTTGCATCATAGATGACCCCGCCCCACCCCTCCAACTCCACTATCTTGCACTTGCCACCTAAGGTGTCATTTCAATGCATCGTCAAAGAACATAGCATATTGTTCTTGAGGTCAAAGTTCCCAAGGTCATAGTTCCTAAGGTCAAAGTTCTTGAGATCATAGTTTCTAAGATCAAAGTTCCTAAGGTCATAGTTCCTAAGGTCAAAGTTCCTAAGGTTAAAGTTCTTGAGGCCATACAAATTGTCTGAGGGACTCATGGATGATATGTGATGTCTTATATCACCACACATGTCGTAGATAGAGAACCTTTTAGCCTATGAATGACATATGGTCACCATTTCAAGGATTGGTGCACCAGTGATGGCTCTTTAGGTACATTTCATGTTCTATTCATGAAATGTAGGATATTATGTGCTAATATTTTCTTTTATAGGTAACGGGCTATGTGAGGATCCCAGACCACCACATAAAACCTCCATAGGGAATATCTAGCCTACAAGTGGGATATGGTTCCCATTTTGAGGTTTGCACTATAATAGTTTACCAAGTCCAAAAGACATAGTCTTAAGCCATAGCATTTCCCTTTATGGATTGTGGGCCATGCACATGGCCCCATGTCATCGCATAGGTCCCACCTAGAGAATATTTGACCTATAAGAAATATATGGTGTCAATTTAAACATTTCTGATAGTAAGAATGGTTATTGTGGCCTAAGCCATGTTCTATAGTCTAAACTTAGCATATAAGGCCACACTAGTTATGTCCAGGGCTCGTGTACCAAGCATTGTGATCCAAGCAATGGATGCAAAATCAAATGAAGACACGTGGACACCATTTGGAAATATTTATCAGGGGAAGGGATTAAATGCTTTGTACTAACATCAATTGAAATAACTAAATACATAGTGGAATATTTCACCTAGACTTAGTGATGGAGATGGCATACAAGCTCTCTCTTTGTGGGGTTCTATCCTTTTAAGAATACTCTTTCATTCTTGGAGTAAATTTGGTTGCATTTCCCCTTATGAAATGATCAATTGGTGGTGGAAGTGGGGGGGATTTTGACAACACAACCACTAGTGATTGATTTTTTTTAAATGGTTGGAGGAGACTTTCATTTATAGACTTTCCTTTAAGATAAAATGAAGGGAAATGGAACCTCATCATGTCAAATATTGACCCAAGTGTAAGCATGATGTATGACCATGTACCCCTTTCATTAAGCAAAGAAATTTGAATGATATGGGATTTCAAGGTTGATTGAATTAACTTCTAAAGTGATCATGGCAATCAAAGAGCCACAAAATTTAACTCCTTCTTAGTGTAACAAAAATTTCATAGGTCTCATCTTTGACTCATGTTTCAATTTCAAAACACATGTAGAATTGAGAAATCAAAAACTAAGCACAAAACATCATAAAGCAATCAAAAAATCATACACAATCACATACAAGTGCACGTGTCTTTAATTAACCTCCTTATTTGATTTCAAGACAGGTCAAAGTAAACAATAGCTCACCAATTATAAGCCATCAAGTATACTTTTGCCAAACCTTCCAAGCAAAAGGTATTACATTAATAACACCTTTCTCAAAAAAAATTGAACAAAACAACAAAATTTATTACTAACACTTTTCTCAAGTTTTTTTTAACAAAACAAGAAAAGATATAATTTTATAATTTTTTCATTCAAAGTTCTAGACTCCTTTAACAATACAAATTTTCAAACTTTTTAAAGAAAACAACAAAACATATAATTTTGCAAATGTTTCGTTCAAAGTTCTCAACTCCTTTAACATTTCCTTTAACCTTACAAATCTTTTTTCATCAAAGTTGTGAAGTTCTCAACTCCTTTAACATTTCCTTTAACCTTACAAATCTTTTTTTCTCAAAGTCTTGGAAGCACCTTTTCAAAAAAAAAAAAAAAATTGCTTTTTACCTTTTTAAACCAAAAGGTTTCTTAACTCATTCAAAATTCTTAGCTATTTTAACATTACAACCATCGACTCATTCAAAATTTTTAGCTCTTTTAACATTACAACAACTATTGTAGGAAGGGAAACAAGATTTATTAGATTTGTTATACAGTCGGAGTGGATTTAATGGTTTGGAACATGTGTTTTCCTCCTCAGAGGTCACAAGTTCAAATTCAGAGGAGGTAGGGTAGGGTATGTATACCTCCATAGACTTTACAAATCAAATATATGTATTGTGTCTAACTTAATTAATTTGATGTCTAACTTAGTAGTAGTTTCTGATGAACACTGAATGAGGAATGACTAAGCACTTGCCATGCCATAATGTTTATGATGATTGATCCAAGCTGTGATCTGAATGTACCTATGGGTAGATCAAAGACACAAGCTAAGCATAACTAGCACCACGAATAATTCTTTAGTGAGGCTGCAAATTCAGTGGTTTCAGACACAATCTATATGAGTATGAAACCAACACAAATTCTGTGTTTGCATGCTCGATCTGAAGGCACGTTTTGCAGAAAACAATCTATGATCTGGCCAGCCAAATCATCCAAGACCATGTTACAATTTTTTA
Organism: Picea engelmannii; assembly: GCA_009831015.1. NCBI lineage: Eukaryota > Viridiplantae > Streptophyta > Pinopsida > Pinales > Pinaceae > Picea > Picea engelmannii. Next base: position 385,482 of record ML796009.1, on the reverse strand, counting down.
TATTTGGCAGCGTGATCTAGAGATAGCAGATGCATACAGGTTCACAGACTGATCCAAGCCACAAACGTAAATTAGGGTACACCTAAGGACAGGCCAGCACTAAAAACTCGTTATTCCAGAACTGTTGTCGTTGCATTGATTATTGAGATCCCCTCTAATCTAGTATATTCTTGGACCGGATGATCTTTAGAATGGAATACACATTTTCAAAGTTGTGGTTAAGCCAAAATGCAGGTGTCTTTAGGGTTTCCTCTCTGAGAATGATCGTGTCTCTCCATATTAGGGGAGCAGCTTAAGTGATTTGAAACAGGGACCTACTGTTATATTGAGAAGATTTCCATTGTCTTCACTGTAGTTACACCTCTAGCCGAACTAGGATTCAATGACACAAGAGCCCTCTCCGCACACGGGAACCCCCAATTTACATGCTGCAAAGTGATTTGATTTAACTGCCCGGATTGATTAAAGGGAGTGAAGAGAAATTAGCGATGGATTTTACGGTTCAGAAAATCGGTTGGAGACTTAAGTCAGCTGTCAATATACCTGCAAATAAACAGAAAGCACATTACTCAATAAACCCCCAATTACCATCGCACCACCTATCGTTTATAATCGATTTAACTAAGACCCTTACTGTTGGGTATGACGCAAAGCAGAAACGAAAACGAAAACCCAATAGAGGACTGCTTCCATCCCGGATCGTATTCGCACACGGGAATGATATCAAGCAATTGAACTGACGACTTGTTGCAGTACCCTTTCCACAATTCATTATTTTGCACAGCCCTGCGTGGTTATCAGGAATCGAACATGGCATGTCACATTGCAACAAATCCATGCAAATTAAAAGAGACAGATTCGGTGCTACCTGTGCCATTGTCAACAACAGCTGGGTGTAACATAATGAAGAACAGAATTGTGAAACGCTTCTCATTTCCAACTCCATGGAGATCGTCCCTCTATTGTATCAATGGCTAAATTCCCGTAAACTGAGCTTTGTCAGAGGTAAGGGTGGGGGAATTCAAAATTTCGAATTCGTGGTAGCTGCTTGGAATTGAATCCAAAACGCAGCCGGCCGTGTTTTCGGAGCACGAGTAACCAACCACCGGGAGATGGGCCCGAGTTGTCGAGACGGAATGGAGACTTGGGAGACGGGTTTTTGGGTTTGCCGGAGATGGGGCGTATAACGATCGCCGGCAAACCCAAAGGTTGCATAGTTAACTTACTCCTTAAAATTAACATATCCAGCTTCAGAATAACAGAAACTTCAAGAGGTCATCACAATTAAAACTACAAGTTTGCTTAACTGTCAACTGTTCCATCTCTTTAACATATCCTAGAACGAAAATCAGCAGACATGTTGCTATAACATAACCTGCTGTAAGGAAAAACATATATAACTGTCAAAACCCATAGAGACTTGGATAAACAGGTCTCAATTGAGAATTTTGTCTAGGTGTTACCAGCTGTAGTGGTTAAAATACCTCCCAAATTTCTAGTTATCATTTGACTGCAAAATATACATATATCAATGAAGAAAGTCTGTATGTATCTCGGCTGCCAAATTAGGTGTTTTCTGCATTCTTTTGCCATTACACAACATTCATACACAAAATTAAATCAAGCAAAGTATAAACTATCTTTTTATATATCCAACTTCAATGCAAATTTTAAACAAGGATAATACCAAGAAATAACCAATATATACAATATATGCCCTCTCAATCATGATGAGCAAAATAATTCATCCGAGTATTGCCTCTCGCAGAGAGGTTTGAATGTAATCATATTTAGACAGGAGCCTATTGGCTAAATAAATGTGACCCAAGCAAACAGTGATTTTGGTTAAGTGAAAGAATAAGATAAAAATTGCAGTGACCACCATCTTCCAAATATGCACAAACATGCACTTCAATTCATTACGTTTAAAAAAGACTTCAAGTCAATTCAAATATTTACAATGAAGCATCAACGAGCCCGAATTAAATGGCTCGGATATTAGTTGACATTAGTATATTTGCAAGTAAATGCACAGGCAAAAAACTTCTCCGAGCTTATTTTGGCCACAAACTATACAAATAGTGTACATTATATACTAGATCGAGGTTGCAAGAAACTACTAAACGGTTCCATAAACTCTCCAGAAAAGAACTCAAAAGCCTTGACACGCACATACTCAAAACTGGCATGAAGTACCAAGCCTCTGCCTTTGGCTTGAACTCCTGATTTTCCTTGAAGCAAAAGCATCTGGTAACAGCTCCTGAAAGTATTCAATAAACAAATTCCACTCTTGCTCACTCATATCTGAGACTTTGACATAGTTTCCAGTCACTGCACCTTGCTCATACCCACTTTGGACTGCTCCAGCAGCCGAGACTCCTTGTCGACTACAACCCTGGTTTCTCTCTGAGTAGCTAATACTTCTCAGTGATGCAGAGAGCCCTGCAGACAAAGGGCCTTGATGGTTGAATGAGCCCTTTCCTGCATTCACCATTGGAACTGGCTCCTGCATTTCATTTTCCTCTAGAGGGGAAATCTCTTCCAGCTTTGAAAGTGGACTCCGGCATCCTCCTCTAGGAGTTCTTGGGGAAGGACCGTTTAATACAAATGGAGACCTGAAACCTCCGCGAGAATTTCTAGGTGTCCCATATGAAACAGGAGGAATTTGCAGATCATTTCTTTCAGAATTTGTTAAGGACAAACGGGGAAACAATGGTGGAACTCCACTGAAGTCAGGCACATTTAGAAACTTGTTAAAACCGTTTGCTTCCATGGAAGCCAGCTTGTTGCTAAAACTGCCACATGACTCCTTCACCAAACCATTGACAGAGTTCATGTAACTGAATTCCTCATCTTCTTCATAATCCATATCAAATTGAAATTCTTCGGTCAAATGTTCCTCTTCTGAAGAAAGTTCTGAACGATTATCCTCTCCCTCGGATTTGACAACAGATATTTCTTGATCAACCTCTAACTTACAAATCACTTGACTAACAGCAGACATGTAAATCTCTTCAAGCTCACTGGCTTCCTCCTCTACTCCATGAAACTCACGACTCATCATTGCACCGATTTCTGCAAGACAAAGACCAGCTTCAGCAGCCTTTTTCAGGAAAATAGTGCACAGCATCAGAACCCTTAAACAAGCCTCTCGTACCATGGGTAACTCCCGTCTCAGCATCTCGGCATCCTTGACGGCATCAAGCTTATTATATATATATTCTAATTCATCCTCTGAGAAGGGTATAGAAGCCTGAGGCCAATGGAGCCACTCAAAGTAAGGATCCTCCAGATTTTCTGGGAGGCAAAGACCATGATCTATAGGTATAATATCGACAGATTCTCCTCCAACTTGGGGATATCTTCCTACATTTTCAATGTTCTTCACAAGAAGATTGCCTGCATGTCTGTCAGTATTAAGTATCCTAATATCTAGTATTCCAATCCTATGTACAGCTGCCACTGGGAAACTAGATGTTCCATGGTCACTGGCATCACAATCATGTGGGACAAACTGCTGAAATGATGCAATCTTACTGACAGTCTGTCTCTTATGTTCTTTCTTACTTGTAGTCATTTCATTTACATTAAAAATTGAATGTGTTATTTTGACAAGCACAGTAGGGGGAACATTTGCAAAATTATCATGATCTAGAAGGTATGCAGCAACTTCTCTAATACCTGTTTCTCCAACTCTAACCCATCTCTTTAAACCAGGTTGCCCCAGAACTTTGCCAACAAAGCCTTTTGGATTGTTGGGAGCAAAGGGCTCCTCATCTGTTGGTTTTATGATAGCAACACTTCCGCCTCTGCAATTTCTAAAATAGTAAGCCCCGCCAAGGCCACCTCGAACAGGGATTGGATCTACACCACGCTCAACTGCCTTAACCACGTTCTTGACCAATTTCTTAATTTTTGGGCAGTACCTTCCTCCCACAATTTCAACAGGCCCACTTCTATCTCTTTGCAGCTGACCATCAACAATTGGAGGAAAACAAGGTGTAGAGGAACTGCGTTGCAGTGAGCCTCTCGTAAGACGAAGAGGAGCATCGTTTTGCACTGTACTCAGATCATTTGTCAACACTGTGTCTCCAAATGTGAGAGAACTTTCTTCAGTAGGTACATTCAAGGCCATCTGCATCTTCTTTTTAACAGTGTGTGCATTGTCTTCTCTGTCCAGTTCAATGCTGAATACACTGCCTGTGTCTGTTTGAACAAATACACGCCTCCTCCCTGTTTGCTTTCGCTCCATCTTAAAGCCATGATATTGTCTGTTAACAGCACGATCTAGAACCGCAACAGCCATTTGTGTTTGTACTGGACTATCCTTGTTGGGAGGCATAAATTATAATCTGCTTTCTTCAAAAGGCCGAACCTCCTCAACAGTGGAGATCAACACCAAATATGAAAATCAATCAAACTTGATTTTATATAGCCTCTCAAAATTGGTGACAATGGTTCCACAAATACATGAAAAATATGAATTTCCAGGAGGGTATTCAAGGGAGTATTCGAGGATATCTCCCCCCAATGCCCCTATTCTTACATCGGAGATGTCCGCTGACTAACCTCCAACTTAAAATGCATCATGAAGCTGGAAACAGAGAAAACAAGCACAGTTTGGGTTAAAAATGAAAAAGAAGAAAGTTAAGCATATTTAAATATGATTTCTTTCCCAAGGAAGAAAAAGCTAATCTTAAATTAGATTCCATAATGCAAATGAGCAATATTGTCTAATGTATATACAATTTGAATGAATGAAAACCAGATGAGTCATTGAAATTAAATTTGAACAGAAGAACTACAATTTTTTGTTCCACTCTTGTAGGCAGTTTAAAAGAAACAACAAAGCATTTTCATAGAGATTTGCTACCACTGGCTATTGCTACCATGCAAAAGTCAGCACCTTGAAAATAAAAATATAAATACATGCCTATCTGAGGAGCTCCAACAAGAAGTACTGTTGAGTGTAAATGAAATAGACAAGCTAGTGCAAGTTTGTTTAACAGAATGAAACCAGTGTTATCGAAACCGGCAAATGAGCAATATTGTCTAATGTATATAGTAATATACAATTTGAATGAATGAAAACCAGATGAGTCGTTGAAATTAAATTTGAACAGAAGAACTACAATTTTTTGTTCCACTCTTGTAGGCAATTTAAAAGAAACAACAAAGCATTTTCATAGAGATTTGCTACACTGGCTATTGCTACCATGCAAAAGTCAGCACCTCGACTTTTGCACATCAATATTTTTTTTTTTTAAATTGAATATTTTATATATTTTTAGTCAACCAGTTTTTTGGTCCAGGTTTTTTCCGATTTTTTGGGGTCCAGTTCTGATAACTATGATTGAAACGCCCTTTATCAAAATGACAAAAGCATACAAGCTTCTGTGCAAGGTATTTAACACTGCTAGCACTTGCCAAGTGAAAGTGAGGCTAACGTTTATCATATTGGGGTCTAGAACTTTTTTAACATATACTGCAATGGAAATCCAGTAGTGGGAACAAATTTCACTCATGGATTACTTCGTATATTAAGTTTGGATATATTAAATGGCAACCATTCTGATTTATTTGTCAGTACAGATAAATATGCTTCAAGAAAGGAAGGAAAACTATCAATTTGAAAAACATTATTTCGGTATATCCTTCATTACATTTTTTATCAATAAGGGATTAGAACCTGCAGCCAAACTAGACCATATTTTACAAGCTTCATCTTTTCTGGAAAGACATCCCAAGGATCCTTACAGCCAAACCTAAAACTATTTTAGTCTTTCATGATCTGCATGATCACGAGGAATTTATTAGTGAAACATAACTTCGGAGAGAGACATAGAGAATCCGCCTTTCGGATGTTCAGTGTGAATTGCCATAATTGCCATAACTAATTTTATTGATCCTTTTTTTCTGCACAAGTGAAGCTACAGTTGACTTGCTAGCCAAATCCATTCCAATCCAACTATTAAGCTTTAACCAGTACAATAATATTCAAGACCTCTTAAAATGGGTTCCTAAGCTGCTTCGAACAATTCAAATAATTTCAAAATAGCATAAGGCACAATTTGATAACTATTTATGACCCATTAAACTTCAAATCAGACCTTCACCAAGGGTGTCCTAAGGTGGATTCAGCAATAGAGGGTGCTTCCACTAGCAGAAACAGTTGTTTGGAAAATTTAAAACTCCAAGTAAATTAGAAGTTGAAATTTCTAGATAGCATAAATCATCATAGCTATCTGTTAAACTCTATGAAGTAGAACATCAGCAACTTTCATGGAAGCAGGAGGGTGCGGAAGATTTTCGTTGGATTGAGTTTGATTAAACAGAATTGCTCGAAAGAATCGTTTGCAGTGGAAGTAACTGGAATACAATTTATCTTGGTTTGCTGTACAGGGCAAAGATGCCCCAACTACAATAACTTCAGGTCAGATTTTGGTGATATATATTCCGCTACTTACTGTTCAGTTTTAACTCCTGTAGAAAAGTTAATCTAACTTAACATATTTTATATATTTATGTCTAGTGGTGGCCAAAAATCATGCAGCCCCCAAATATCATGGGAAAGACGGAGAAAAGATTAAGTGAAAAAACCTGAGAGCTGGAAGCCATACCAATCAGCTTAGAGTTACCTTCCTAGCATTTGAAACTAAGAAGAAATTGGTGACAAGGTTCTTGCTGATTTCTGATAAAGACTACCCAAGCCTACGTTGCCTGACCAATCTCCTAAATGTGCTCTGATCACAATATCATTTATGGCATTGCTCGTCTGAACTCTGAAGTCTGACAGTACGAGGTTATTCGACTGGAGCTGACAATGCAGCGATATGTGACTAAACAGTGTATTTGTTTGCCTATGTTCCCGCCAATCAGCTACCTTCCTAGCATTTGATGCTAAGAAGAAATTGGTGATAAGGTTCGTCGTGGTATCTAATAAAGACTACCGAAGCCTATGTTGCCTGACTAATCCCCTAAATGCGGTCTAATCCAATCTCCTCAATGTGGTCTGATCACAAGATCTTATGTGGCATTGCCCGTCCAAAGTCTGACAGTATGAGGTTATTAGACTGGAGCTGGCAATGCAGCCAGATGTGACTAAACTGTATTTGTTTTCCTGTTTTTCCTATCAATCAGCTACCTTCCTAGCATTTGAGGCTAAGAAGCAATGGATAATAAGGTTCATGCTGATTTATGATAGAGCTTGCCAAAGCCTACGTTGCCTGACCAATCTTCTAAATGCAGTCTGATCACAAGATCTTTTGCGGCATTGACAGTTTAAAGTAGTCTGACACTACGAGGTTATTAGACCGGAGCTGGTAATGCAGGAAGATGTGCCTAAACTGTCTTCGTTTCCCTGTTTACCTAACAAACCCGTCACTCTACTTCAATAAGTACTCTTGGAATTACCATGATCTCTAAGAATTAGTGTATTTTTATCTGTCTACCAGTATGGTGTGAGTAACCGATCTCCTAACTGTGGTCTAAGCACAATATCTTTTGTGGCACAGCACGTCCACAGTCTGAAAGTATGAGGTGATTAGCATGAAGCAGGCAATGCGGGAAGATCTGACTATGCTATATATTCGTTTTCATCTTTTCTTCCTTAACCGACCTGTCGGCCTACTTCAATAGATACTCTTGCACTTACTGTGATCTCTGAGAACACGATTGTTTTTTATATGTGAAACGTTATAGGCTGCGTGAAACAGCATTTAAATGTTCTAAGCCCCATTTCAATGCCTCTGCTACTACACATTTTAATCTGGCTCAAGGCATTACTGACTCCATTAAATCATACCATTCCCTATTTCCCAATATTGAAGGCAACTTACTTGATACACTATTACTAAAACCTGGTTCAAGTGAAGCAGAATAAATTAAATTAAATAATACAAGTCCGAAACAATAAAATAGCACATTGTTTAATAAAATTTGCACAACACAACTTACCCTCGAAAGCTCGATCAAACGTAAGTCCGCCCCGCACGGCTTCTCATTAGCAGAGCACCGCTGAGTACAAAAAACAAATATCCGTGAAAACAATATAAATCTTGCAAAGCCTGACGACATAAACCCAAACCCCTAATCACAAATCGGAACTGAAAGCAAATCTAATCACAGAAATCGTTGCAATAGAGCCCATAAAACTAAATATCGCAGAACCCGCGCTGTCAATAATGGCTACCTCTGCCTAAAACCCCACGGAGATCTCCGTCAACGAACCCCAATGCGCGCTTCTTCTTTCAGAAATTACAGTTTGGATTTGATAAATGCTTCACGTAAACCCCACGTTAAGCTTCTACAGATCCAGAAAAATCTTCTGCGGCCAAAAGGATTCGAATCATAAGACCGCAAAGAAAAGATTCGGAAGATTAGAGTTCACTGGCGGCGGGGCGGATCCTACACCCGCCTTCGCAGACCAGAAATAAAAGACCTCGTACAATGCGATATTATTCTTCATTCAGAAGCTAGCTAGGCGAGCTAAATACCTCGCAGTGTGATTCGAACCTCGGACCGGTGGGCTGAGTGAGAATGAATCTGGGCCGTCGAAATACAGTCCAACGGCCGCGGCCAGATGTGATGTACAGTTAACGCGATCGCTCCGAAGGCCACGGACCATTTCTTGGAAAGATTTCTCTTCTTTGCTTTCCCCTTCCTCAAGCCAAGAAACCCTTCACTTCAGTGCTCCGCTATTAATTAGTATTTGCAGCGTCCCTCGAGGTCTTACTTCCCCATGTTTTTACCACACTAACAGAGACGAGTAAATAAATCAGCATAGAGTTTCCTAACGCCTTCTGTTACCGCCGACGACCGCTGACGCGTCGGGCTCCTCGGGAACAATCCAGAAGTAATTATCGCGCCGTCGATTGCAAGGGTTTGCCACGTGTCATTATCTGACCCGTCCTATGGAGTTCCATTCGCTTTCCTTTTGTCGCCGTGTTTTCAACGGTAGCTTTTTTTACGGTCAAAAGGTATGTTATTGCGGTATTGATAACACGGTGCGGTGGGGCCTATCCACGGGTCTTTTTATGACGTGGCGAAGATTCATTCGCTGGACATTTGACGTCACCCAGAAATTACAAATGTGCCTTGCCGGTGAGTGTGCGGCAGCCGCTTCTTATGCAGACAGCTGTTCTGCCGGCGCCGTTAATACTGCGTTTGGTCCAATGGGTCTATTCCACGTCATCTAAACACTTCAATTTTCTGGCTTATGAGATTGTATCGACCACGTGTTTTGTCTCACCGCGTCTACGCAAGACACGTCTGGAGTGGTAATTACTCGTGGCAAGAGCCTGCTGGACGGTGCCAAGAAGTGACGTGGATAAATATTTGTTCTGTTAATGGTTTTGATTTGGAAAATGAAATCCCGTCAATTGATAGTAAACTTGGACTGATTTTGTCAACCGCCGAATGTAGTTTGTTTTGACGTTAGTGGACGTTAACTATACGTTAACTATACATTTCAGTGGAAATATTCAACATTCGCAGACAGGTGGGAATTTACCATAACTGACAAAATTTTATCTAAAATAATATAAAAAAAAATTCCAAAATAATTATTTCTAATTAAGATTTGCAATTATTGTATTGTTAAAATAATGTCCATAACAACTACGAATCAAAAAAACACTTAAACACCCAAGGTACCATGGGACTTTGTGGAGCTTTATCTAGATAATGCAAATTACTTGGGGTAAGTATGGGCACAAACAATATAGTGGAACTTTATGTCCTCTGAATCCTTACAATGGATAAGTAGGTTAAGAGGCTACATGTCTTTGGTGGTTCCAAACTTTTGATGGACTCGGTAAATAATAAAAATAGCATTTCTACTTGAGAGCAAGGGCCTATTTTGGATAGGATTATGAAAAAGAAATTAATTTTTAAAGAGGTGTCATTTGTTCATGTCTACCGAGAATTCAACCACAAAGTTGATCAGTGATCAAAGGAAGCACTTATTTTGGAGGAAGGTTGTTTGTTTGTTCATGAGATTAAGGACCATACTCCTACAGATTTGATACACTTACAACTTTTTTGATGAATGGATTTTTGGTCGTGTTATATTTTTTTTCTTATGTAAAGTTAGAGAGAGTTTGTCTCATGGTTTTGTCTTAGCATAAGTATGATGTTGCGGAACTATTTGTTTACAAAGAGACCTGTATAAGGATGATTGTAAGAGTCAAAGTCATAAGGATAGGCCATAGTGTTATCTGATAGAGGTAGTCTATAAAGACAATGGTTGCTAATGTTATAAGTAAAAGGGATCGTCAATGTTCTATTTGATTTCCACTCGAAATATCAATACAATGATTTTGTTCTCGAAAAAAAAATTATAATAAAGTTCTTTTGTCCAAGTGTATTTTAGCTTCATAATGTCTTTGTTTGGCCTATGGTACCAAATACAAATATAACATTAATGTTGGAGCAAAATTTATCACATAGTTTCAAGGTCATAAATAAATGAAAAACACTAAATGTTCTACGATTTTGTATTTTCTAGTTTGTCATTACCAAAATTTGGTTAAGCAATCTTTGTCGAAATTGCAATTTTGGATGGATAAAATTGTTGTTTTTTATGCAAAAATGGATTCGACACCCTCGAATACCCATACTACAACCGGATTGTGCAATATTAGCATTTGATATATGCAATTCCACCAATCCAAAATTATTTTTGTTAGATGTTAGACCAAAAACATTGGTTTCCCTTCCCATTACTTTTAGTGGTCAAAAAAGTGTCAATTCGTAAAATGTTTAGACTATGACATGGATAAATGTCTAAGATTTTTCATTTGGGTTTAGCTCGAGTGGTTCGGAGGAATGATTGTTATCCTCCCCACCCAAGTTGAATTCCTGCAAGCAACGTGTTGAGCTCTTAATGACTTATTATTGCAATGGCTTTAAGCCCTATTGTTGATCGGCCTTGTGCCATGAAGATTTTAGGGTTTACCCTGGGTGCCATCCTCGAAATGAGGGGAAGTACTCGGGGGTTTCCCTGGGCTTTGCAACCTAGAAAAAAAAGAGATAAATGAGTAAGATTTGCTCCTTCGCTTGTCTTGGTAACGTTATTTGAAAACGATTACTAAGAAGAATAGAATATTTTTTGGATGTATATGAATTCTTACAAACTCATTGAACTTATAGTTTATGATTTCATGTCTATTATGGTTTGAATATAGATCATTAGCCAGTAGAGCACAACTCAATGAATGGAATGGAGCAATAACACAATGAATGAAACAAAATAATAAAATATCTAATATAGATGTATTGTTGTTTTAAAAGGCTACATTGTTAGAGTAATTGTCTCTCACAACAATTTAATTAATGCACTAGTCCTTTATCCCGCAAACAAAGGGGTCTCATACATCGATTTGACAGTTGACTAGCCTATGAACTTAAATTATATTATTATTCTTATTCTAACTCTAATTCTAATTATTATTATTATTATTATTATTATTCTTACGTATATTTTTTTCATTAGGTTGTGGCCTAATGGTTGGAATGGCACATCATCATGCAAACAACCATAATTCAAGTCATGGCAGGTATAAAGCTCTTGTGTGTGAGAGAAGATGTTTGATCTCTCAAAGTTGATTTCTTTCTTCATAAAAAAAAACTTAACACATGTATGACATGCCTCGACATTTTCTAATTCGGATCTCAATCTCTATACATAACACATATATCTTTATATAAAGAGCAACACTCCATTTTTTTTAATTGAAAGTGGATGAATTTTCTAATATGCCATTTATATTTAGATTAAGAACAATTCTATTATCACTTTAAACCATCTTAAAAGTTAACGCTTTCATATTTTTGTTTTAGTTTAAAGTTTGCTTCCACCCTATATTAAATAGACACCAATAATAATCACATACCTTACCTTATGATTTGCATATATGTAAACAAGGAGCTCTCTTCAATTTATTTTACTCTCTCTATTATGAAATGCAATTTATTTTACTCTCTCTATTATGAGATGCAAGACATTATCTATTTATAGAACTTGCACTATAAAATCTTAAATTCATTATCTATTTATAGAACTTGCACTATAAAATCTTAAATTCATTATGAAAACTAAGACGCTTCCATTAAATTTTAAATGCATGGAATCCACCACCTATCACTTCCAAGTAGTCCCATAAAGATAATATGGTAGGGTACAAATCTTTGACAAAAGGGTAGAAATTACAAAGTAACATGCAACTTGCTTCCACATGAATATAACGCATAAGCTTGAATGATAATTGACGTGACTAAGAATCTGATAAGAACAAACAAAAGTCATAAAATTTTGTGAATATCAACATTTTAACAATAAATATACCTCTAATGGATGAGAGTTATATATATAACTCCCATCTATTACACGATGTTTATGATTTAAAATAAAAAGTCACAAAATCTCCATCACTCCTATCCATCTTAATCATGTAGACACTTATGACACCTTGCTTGTTCGTAGATTCTAAATAGTATCGTATCTCTCTCAATGACTTTTAGGGTTAAGGCCATGAATCCATCGTTTTAATTTAATATTATTTTTTATTAAATTTGGATGATGGAACTTGGGAAAAAGTCATGAAAGAAGAACATGATGGTTTATATTAATTTTAAAAAATTAATTAAGTAAAGTAAGATTCAATTGGAAAAAGAGTTGCAAAAGGAGAAGGGAATATAATATAAAAATATAAGATTGAATTTATTGATAAATTAACTAGAAAAGATGAAAAGAGTAATCATTCTCAATATTTTGAGGTTAAAAATAATGAATAATATAGTTTAAGTGGGTTTAATGATTACGAAATGTGTTTCCTCCTAAGAGGTTACGAGTTCAAATCCAGAGGGGGGTAGGGTATGTATACCTCTGTAGACTTTACCAGTCAAATCGTTGGGCGGAGGGGGTCCCTTGTCCCACAAACAAGGGGGTCTCATACACCAATTTGGTGTTTGGCTTGGTCGTGACCTTAAAAATAGATTATTATTATTATTGAATCTATATTCTAAATGAAATATGAATTTAGGACTTGATATTGTGTGTTTTTTTTTTTTTAATTGATAAGATTTATGTATTTGTTAATAAGGTTGCCAGACAAAGTGTTCTTGATGGAGTTGGATTTAGGATATGTAACAATTTTTTTTTAAATTTATAAATAAGTTTTTTAATAAAAAAAAATGCATTTCTAGTCTTTATAATGAATACTAGATGTCAAAGTGCGAGGATCTTTATCTATAGAATAATTTCTACTATGGATATTATAATGACTTGAATAAGAGAAAATAAAGTGTTTTTCGATTCAAGTTGCTTATTACATAAATTATTGTGTCGAGCGACACTTTCTACATCCCAAGTGGATGAGATTTGTCATATCTATAACACATGTTGATTCAAAACAATTAATTAATATAAAACAAAAATACATACAATGTAAGCTCATAATGAAAATAAGAAAAGATAAATTCATCAAAGTTTACTTTTTAAAACCGAAACATAATATATATTCTTTCAAAAAATTGGGTTGTTTTCGTAGCAGACAATAAATTACATCAAAATAATCTGGAGTTTCGAAAATAAAAAACTGGGTAGATCTCTAAAGCTACAAACAATCAAGCTATAGACACTACATTTTAGCTTCTCCTACATGTTGCCATATTGGTAAAAATACTTTTAATACATGACTAGATTCTCAAAAATTGTTTATAGAGCAAAACACAGAAACAAAGAATAATTATTTCGGCAGAGATTCATTGGTTGCCTGAAAACAGTGCGAATATTATTTTTAGCCTCTAGAACAATCCTATCTCGGTTTGATTTTCTTCCTCTTATTAATGGAGGAGAGGGGCTGGGTGGAATCACGAAGGTGGGTTACACTTTCATGACAATCTGCTCTCCAAAATTTCGAAAAACATATTTTCGGCCGAACTAAATATATTTTTCGGCCGAAAGATCTTATTTTCGGCCGAACTATTGTTCGGCCGAAAACATAAACGTCAAATCGAACGGAGCCATAACCGGGCCCTCGATTTTCGTGTAGAAATTTGGTCGGCTGGATATTTTCTTTCCGGCAATAAGTTTTTGGCCGAAAGATAGTTCGGCCGAAACATTATTCGACCGAAAACTAGTTCGGCCGAACTATCTTTCGGCCGAACAATAGTTCGGCCGAACTATCTTTCGGCCGAACAATAGTTCGGCCGAAAGATTATTTATATAATTGCCACACATCGATTTGATACGTTTGGAAATTTTATTGGTTGTATTAGCTCTGTGAGGCTCTGTGTCGAGGGCTCTGTATTAGCTCCGTGAGGCTCTGTGTGAGGTTCTGTGTCGAGGGCAGTGGTCGCCGAGGTCATGGGAGCAGTGGTCGTGGGCGTCGAGGACGCAGCGGTCGTGGGCGTCGAGGACGCAGCGGTCGTGGAGAAATTTCGAGCGCCGGGGAGGTATTTTACGTTCGCATAAATTACATTTGCGTATGTTATAGTTACAGTTTGCGAATGTTATTTTACGCATGTTTTGCGTATGTTATAGTTACAGTTTGCGTATGTAAATTTCGTTTTGCGTATGTTATAGTTACAGTTTGCGTATGTTATAGTTACAGTTTGCGTATGTTATAGTTACAGTTTTGCGTATGTTATAGTTACAGTTTGCGTATGTAAATTTACAGTTATAGTTATAGTTATAGTTACAGTTATAGTTACAGTTTTGTGTATGTAAATTTATAGTTATGTATGTTATAGTTACAGTTTGCGTATGTAAATTTTGTGTATGTTATAGTTACATTCACAAACTGTAGATTTAAACACTATCAAACTGTAGATTTAAACACTATAGTTACATTATCAAACTGTACATTCAAACTGTAGATTTAAACTGTAGTTACATTCGCAAACTGTAGATTTGTGTATAGTTACATTGGTTTGCGTATAGTTGTGTGTTTATAGTGTTTATATTTCCACACATAGTGTGGAAATATAAACACTATAAACACTATATTCACTATAAACACTATAAACACTATATTCGACCGAACCTCTTATAAGCACTATAAATCCACACATATAAACTTGAATTTAACTTGTAAACTTAAGTTTATATTATAACTTATAATCACTCTGATCACTCTGTTAATCAGAGTGTAACCTTATATTATTTAAAAAAAAGTTTTTCACTATTTTCACGCCGTAAACCACGGGCTAAATGGAAGAAGTATGCCGCAAATTTCGATTATACTCCACTACAAAACTCATATGACCAGGTACCAAATTTTGACAAGAT
>ML796009.1:343527-361437 GCA_009831015.1 Picea engelmannii | reverse complement strand
AGGGGCTAAGCCTTGGTCCCACGGGGCCAAGGCTTAGCCCGTGGGGGGTGGGGTGATGTCGGGCATCACCCTAGCCCCTAGGGGATAAGGCTTGGTCCCATGGGGTCAAGGCTTAGCCCGTGGGGGCTGGGGTGATGTTGGGTATCACTCCAGCCCCCATGGGCAAAACCCTGGTCCCACGGGGCCAAGGCTTAGTCCGTGGGGGCTGGGGTGATGTCGAGCATCACCCCAGCCCCCAGGGGCTAAACACTAGTCCCATGGGGCCAAGGCTTAGCCCGTGGGGGCTCGAGTGATGTCAAGTATCACTCCAGCCCTCATGGGCTAAACCCTGGTCCCACGGGGCTAAGGCTTAGCCCCTGGGGGCTGGGGCAATTCCCGACATCACCCCAGCCCCCACGGGCTAAGCCTTGGCCCCGTGGGACCAGGGCTTAGCCACTGGGGGCTGGGGTGATGCCCAAAATCACTCCCCATGGCACCCATGACGCCCATGCTGGTTGAGCATTGTGGGTGTCATGGCGGTGATGTCAGGCATTACTCCAACCCTTGGGGGCTGGGGTCATTCTGGGCATCGCCCCAGGCCCCAGGGGCTAAGCCTTAGCTCCGTGGGACCAGGGTTTAGCCCCTGGGGGTGATGTTGGGCATCACCCCAGCCCCCAGGGGCTAAACCCTGGTCCCACGGAGCTAAGGCTTAGCCCCTGGGGACTGGGGTGATGCCCAACATCATCCCCCATGGCCTCCTATCACCGATGAATATGTTTTTTTTAATTTATTTGTTTTTTCATAAAATTTTACATATTTTTAAGTTTTTTAATAAAAAAATTTATTTTTTGTAATTTTATGGTTTTTTTTTTTTTAATTAAATTTTGTAGTTTAAGTGTGTTAATTTGTTTTTTTTTAATATATATTCTTAATTGCTCTTTGTCTTTTTAAAACTTTTCTAAAGTTTTTAGGCCATAAATTTGGTTTTTTACCTCTTTTTTTTTCTAGATTTAGCTTAGTTTATATATTTGTTTTGTTTTTTGGTTTTTTTTTTCCTCTTTAGTTTTTTAAGATTCTCTTTGATCTTTTTTATTATCTAAATTTTTATTTATTTATTTATTTTAATTTTAGTTCTTTTATTTTTCTTAGTTTTTTAATTTATATAAAAAAAAGAATTATATTTTTTTGTTAAATATTAAAAAATAGTGTTATTTAACTACAAATTTTTCCATGTATTCATGAGGTAAAAGTAAACAATGTGTTAAGAATAGTGTTTTCCACTATATTTTAAAAGTATGGAACAATAAATTAATTAAGAAGACACAATTATATGAAAAATCGTAACTTCAAAAAAGTAAATGGCAAAAAATATTTTTTAGATTGAAAGAAACATGGAAAAATGACTAAAAACACCATTGAATAAAAAAATAAAAAATAAAAAAAATTGAAAAAAATGAAAATAGATGAAAAATAAGCATTTAAAAAAAAAATGTGTAAACATTGTGGATTGAAAAATTTAAAATATCAAAAAATCATCTAAAAAGGGAGAGGGGGTGCTACTAGTAGCACCATTTTTAAAAACGGGGTAAAAAATTAGACCCCCCCAAAAATGAGAACTCTGTAGAGTTCTCGTTAAGTTGGTAACTATGTTAGTTTTCTCTACTCAAAAATGTCCTGCCACTTGACTGTAGTGGGCTTCCCAAATCAGCTTTGCACGCTCGCTTGTAGGAACACAAAGATATCCCAGGTGGCATAAGAATTCGTCCTGAATGTGAAAATCAGTGACAGTTGCGCCTGTACCCAAGAGCTGATATGTGGTGGTGAAGTCTGGATCTTGCTGATAAAGTTGGGGCTACTCAGATGCTTCATGTCCACAGGAATGGAGCATAGTGGTGAGTGCAGCCACAAGATGTCGACTGAGGCAGTTAGTGACACGATTGGAGACACATGTCTTATATTTGATGTTGATATGGAACTGTTGCGGGTAGGTGGACCACTTCTGATGGAGGTCGTTCTGCAATTTCCCCTATGTCTATATGAACTGCAGAGGCTTGTGATCGGTGTGTATGATCGTCTCTTTGCCCATAATGTAATGTTTCCATTGACGGTAGGCTTGTACAATGGAATACATTTCCTTGTCATAGGTGGGGTATTTCCGGACAGTATCGAAGAGTGTCTCCCTATGGTATGCCATGGGATGCTCATGTTGAGTGAGAACGACGCCCACCGTATAGTCGGATGCATAATTCTCAATCTTGAATGGTTGTTGCAGATCAGGCAAGGAGAGTACTGGAGCTTAGCACAAGCGATTCTTCAGATCATCGAATGCTCGTTGTTGCTCCTTCCCCCACACGAACTTGGCCCTACCACCTCCCTTGGTCACCTGGTTGAGGGCCCATGCAATATGGGAGAATCCCAACACGAATCGTCGGTAGAAATTGGCTAGTCCCAAGAAGCTTCGAAGCTCGGTTAGTGTGGTCGGGGTTGGCTAGTCCCATGGGTTGTTGTCGGGTTCAGCGCGACCGATATGGTAATGGCGTGATGGTTCGAGTCCCAACTTCTTGTACCCAGACCTTGTCGGAGACATGCACGAAGAAAAATAAATGAAGAGCAGACCGCTCTGATACCACTGATCCGGATTTAGGAGCAGAACGAATTGATTAACAGACTGAATACAATAAACACAAAGATATGAAGAATAACACAAATATCCAGTGAACAATATCTTCTATTAAATAATGAAATAGGCTGAAATTGTGAAACTACATAACTGAAACTTGCTTGAATGGTGGTAGCTATCTCTGAGAAGAGATGTGGTTGCTACGCGCATCTGTCTGAGCATAATGGATTACACTGAGGCTCCAAAGGCCTTTTTGATATTACTCATGAATGCAAAAACCCTAGACATCTAAAAACCTAACCTTAGAAGGTGAAACGCCAAAAGTCATGTGGGCCATATGGGTAAGTTGGTGTAATTTGGTACCTCAACTTCCAAGGATCGTAAATTTTGCATACAACCTTTGTTTTAGGCGCGTGATAGCCTGTTGGAAAGGTCTTTTAGAGAACTACAAATTTCGCTGTCAGACTTAGACTTTGTCTATAGTTTGACTATGGCAAGCCAAAAAAACAACGTTTAGGGCCTCAAAACAACCCTGGAAATATAACAAGATGTGTTGACATGAAAACATACAAAATAAGTCAGTTGGATTAGGCTAGAGGCCACCGGTATCCACCTGGAGAATGTGTAGAGCTTTAAACAGCCCCAGAAGTGTAGAACTCACAATTATAAAGCAGTACAAAAGAACGTGCTAAACAAAAACAAACACAAGGAGCCAGTTGGAATAAGTGGGTGGCCACCAATATCCACCTGGATCAAGGCACGACTAGTGTTTCAAAAAGATTGGATCGATTTCTTGTTTCTGAGAAGATTCTTAAGGATATTTGTAGATACAAATCATAGGTAGGTTATGGCGGGCACTCTGACCATCTACCTATCCTATTGCAATTTGAGGTGGAGAAACAAAATGCCTCTTTTCCATTAAAGTTTAATAACTCATGGTTCTCAAAGGAAAGCTTCAGAGATCTTATTTTGATGAACTGGATACAATATGAAGCATCCTCTAGTGAATCTGTCATGCTTCAGTTCTCAAACAACTTGATTCGGGTTAAGAAGGTGGTTGCAGAATGGGCAAAGGCAAAAGAAAAAGAATATAAAAAAGACTTGAAGGATGTGGAGGCAGCGATACAAGAGATTTTTAACCAAAATAATAGTGGTATATTTAGTTCACCTAGGGAGACAATAATACAAAGTGTTTTCAAAAATATGTTTCCTATAGAAGGAACTTTAACCATTTTTGGGAGTTGAAAGGTCCAGATGGTTCATTGGTCTCATCCTTCAAGGATCTTGCTCATGCATGTATTCAACATTTTCAATCTTTGTTTAAGGAGAGTGATGTAGCTAATATAGGGGAGATTATGAAAGTAGTCATGTTGTTTCCTAGATTCTTTAATGGTGAGATGAATGAAATTATGGAGTTAGAGGCAACAAAAGAAGAATTAAAAGTTGTTCTAGGGAATTTTAAGAAGGCCAAAAGTCTAGGCCATGATGGTTGGACAGTGGAATTCTTATTAGGATTCTATGACTTCTTAGAGGATGAATTTCTTAGGGTGATTGAGGAAAGTAGAATATTTGGAAAGATATTGAGGGATTTAAATGCCACCTTTATAGCACTTATTCTGAAAAAGAATGGCCCTTCCACCTTTGATGATTTCAAATTGATATCCCTTTGCAATCTTATCTACAAGACAGTCTCGAAGATCATTGTGAATAGAATGAAACAAGCACTATCCAACTACATTTTGGAGGAACAATTTGGATTTCTTTTCAATAGGAAGATTCATGATGCAGTAGGGACAACTCGAAAGGGGTTTCATTCAATAAAAAGTAGAAAATAGTCTGCAGTAGTCATGAAAATTGATCTTTTGAAGGCATATGACAAAGTGAATTGACTCTTTCTCAGATTGGTTCTTATTAAAATAGGTTTATCACTTAAATATTTTAATTGGATTATGGGGTGTGTGGAATTTGCAAATTTTTAGTGTTAATAAATGGATCTCCTCCAGGGTTCTTCAGGGCATCAAGGGGTCTCAAGTAGGGATGCCCCTTATCACCCTTTATGTTCATCTTGGTAGCAAAGGGCTCAACAAATTGATAGTCGAAGCAAAGAAAAATTGATTCTTAAGACGTATACAAGCTACAAAGTCCATTGAAGTAACCCACTAGTTGTTTGTAGATGACATTTTACTTTTTGGTAGAGAAAATTTGAGGGAACAAAGTTACTTAAAATCTATTTTAGATTTATTTTGCTAAGCAATGGGGATGGAAATCAATATGAAAAAATCTTGTATTTTTACAAATGGTCTAAGTGATGATTTCCTAAGGATACTAGAGCAATTATTCCATATGAAGATTGACCCCCTAGATGTGGGTGTAAAGTATTTAGGTTTTTGTCTAAAACCTAACGATTATGAAAAGGATGATTGGAATTGGATAATAAATAAAATGGAAGGCATAATTACCTGTTGGTGTAATAGGTGGATTTCTCAAGGAGGAAGGCTAGTATTGGTAAAATATGTTATTGAAAGTATTCATGGTTATTTGTTATCCATAACACATGTACACAAAGGCATCTTGGATCAAATGAGGAAAAAGTGCTACAATTTTTTATGGACAGGTAGAAGAGCTCAGGAAGGAATTTCATTAGTCAAATGGGATAGGATAGCCAGGCCTTAGGACTAGGTGGATGGGGTCTAAAGAACTTGTATGTGTTCAACCAAGCATTGGCAGCCAAAAGTCTATGGATGATGTTGTTCAACAAAGGACTATGGGGAAAATTGATGAAGGAAAAGTATATTGAAAACAAATAAGTGGAGGTTTGGTTAAGACAAGAGAGAAAATCTTTTAAATGGGCTTCTAACATATGTAAAGGACTAGTTAAAGCTTATGATAATCTTGTTCATTGGGTTGCGTGGAAAAATAGGAGAGGCACAAAGTTGTTTGTTGGAAAAGACCCTTGGATAGGATGTATTGAAAACTATAGGATCTTTGAACCTCTTCGACATGCCTTACAGGTTAAAGGAATTACATGTTTAGCAAATGTGACAAATTTTATGATCTAGGAAGTTGGGATTCAGTCTTGGAAAAATGCAGAGTCATTGGAACTGGAAGGTCTTTTGGCTGAAGAATGGATGAACTATACCAATCTCTTGAATCATAGTGTTATTGTTTTAAAGGACTAGGATGATGAATTGAAATGGTCTTTGAATACAGACTCAAGGGTGCTTACAACCAAGTTAGGATATAAAGCCAAAATCAATGAATGATTGGGCAATGTGAGCTAGTGGTGGTGGAAGTTGATATGGAAGTTAGGACGTCCTTTAAAAAAAAATAATTTTTTTATGGATTTCTTTGGCTAATAAGATCCTTATGTGGGATAATGGCCAAAAGAGAAACTAGATCGGTCCTGGTTGGTGCTACATGTGTAAAAATTATTGTGAATATGTGGACCATTTATTCGTTTACTTCAATTCACCAAAGTTGTATTGATGGAAATTTCCAATAGTTTCAAATTACAAATTCATTGGGATAAATTAAATTTGTTGGAATGTATGGAATCTTAGATGACTGATAAATATGTTTCCTCACATAGAGCACTACCTGGGTATGTGTTATGGGGCATCTGGTTAACCAAAAACAAGTTTATTTATAAATATAAGGAGACATAGTTAGGGAGACTTGCACATCACATTAGAGTCTCTTTTGGGGAATGGAGGAAGAAACCAAAGAATATTATTCCAAGAATCCTTCAAGAACCACTTATAGATCACACTAATCCTCGAGGATTTTTTTGATGGAGCATGCTAGGGTACTCCAAGAACTTGTGGAGTTGGGGCCATTCTTTATCTAGATAATGAAAATTACTTTTTACTAATGTATAGGGTAGGTTTGGGAACAAAAAATAGAGCAGAACTATATGCCCTATGGATCCTACTTAAGGTTGTAGTGTACAAGCAGGTTAAGAGGCTATAGGTATTTGGTTACTCCAAACTTTTGACGGATTGGGAAAATGGTAAAAGTAACATTTCTATCTTGGAGTTGGGGCCTATTTTGGATAGGATTATGGAAATAAATCAATTTTTGAAGAGGTGTACATTGCTCATGTCTATTGAGAAATCAACCATAAAGATGACCAGTTATCAAAGGAAGCACTCATTTTGGAGGAAGGTTAATGTTTTCTTGTTTGTGAGATCAAGGACCATACTCCTACAAATTTGATACACTTACAACTTTTTTGATGAATGGATTTTTGTTCGTGTTTTAATTTTTGTTAGAGAGAGTTTGTCTCATGGTTTTGTCTTAGCATTAATATGATGTTGTGGAACTATTTGTTTACAGAGAGACTTATATAAGGATTATTGTAAGAGTCAAAGTCATAAGGATAGGTATAGTCTTATCTGATAAAGCAAGTCTATAAGGGAAATGGTCTCTAATGTTATAAGTCAAATGTGTATTTGATTTCCACTCGAAATATCAATACAATAAATTTTTTCCTCGAAAAAAAGAAAAGATAGAGGAACATATAAACTAGAAAGGTGGAGGAAGGGTGAGCAAAGTGAGAATTGTCATAAATATAATATCTTATGTAGAAGATGTGACAATAACAACTAAGACACTACGTTGCATACATGATTAACTAAAGGCATTATAGTCCTTTTACATGGAGGATGGGATCATGAATGTGAACACAGATAAAACTATGATATAAGTAATCTTCTGGATAGAAAAGGGAACAAAACAACCACAAGTTGACGTAGAAGGCAAGCCACTAGTAACCTAAAACTATCCATATTTGGGACTAGCATTCAATGAGAAGCTAAGGTAGTATGCACATATGAGGAAAGACTATAAGGAGGGTGAAAAACATTCTCCTTGATGAAAAATAAATGTAGGACAACAAAGGTTCGGGATTGAAAAATGGTTTTCTCATCACGGAAACATGACTATACTAAATAGAATTAGAGGCACTAAGAACATTTACAAATAGAAAATGGAAACCATGGACAACAATGGGATTATGGTTAAAATCAACAAAAATGAGCTAAAAATGAGGAAGAAAACATAGAATCAACACTGCATAAAATTATTTGAAGAGTGGGCTATACAAGAAGAAAGGTATCCAATGGATAAAAAGCCACTAGAAACTCATGTACAAGAATGTTACACAAAAAGGAAATGGAAAAATTCATGCCAAACAAAAACAACAATATTACATAGACAACTTCAACAAACAAGAGTATATCAAAGAACAAAGTTACTTGAAGCTCAACATCCTATGGTGTGAAAAACATGGAATAGCGTGACTAAGAGCCAACTCAATTAGTTTGAGTTGTTAAACATGAATATGGGAACAACCCAAAGAGTCTTGGGAGGAAAGGTTATGTTGAGTATATGGAAAAGGAAAGGTAGAAATTGAGCAACGTTTCTCCTACATTTTGTAGCACGGTCATAAATCAATGATAAGTTAAATTTCCATCTCAAATATTGGGAATCAACATTTTACGATGATCTAGTCAGATGTACATCAATTTTGGATAAAAAAATGATGTAGGGAAGAAGAAAATGGTTGAGAGTGAATCAATGAGCCACAACTAGCCCATGATGTAGAATGAAGGGGGCCATATCTAGTTGAGTAAACCAAATCCATGATTTGGGTCATGCCATTACACAAATAACTCTAATAATCGCAATTTTTTTATTCAATCTCTTGGAAAATGGTGCACACAATGTAAACTTTATTGTCCCATATGGGCATTTAGTCTTTGTGGATGATTTAATAATATCTATATAACTATCTATTTAGCTATATTGATGTTTGAGGCTAAGAAAAAATAAGTGATACGCTACAATGAACCCCTAGAGTGTAAATTGAACAAAACACAAGCTTTATCCTATCAAGAGATCCCATGACATTGTAAGTTCCTTTGAAGCCAACAAGGTCCTTGTGTCTCTTCCTATCTACTAAAATAATGGGATAATAAAACAAGAGATCCCATAGGGAGTTAGATCTAGAGGTATGTAACAACTTTTTCTGAAACTCAATAAAATCTCCAATAAGAATGACAATACACTTTGGTCTTCAATATAATTGCATGATCTCAATCTGTGGGAATTTCAATATATAATTATAACATCTACAATATATCTCATAGTCGATCAAATTTGTGAAAATGAAGTCTTCTCATAATGTTGAAACCAAGAATATATATGTGTAATTTTTTTATATAATGTCATGTGGGTCATCTTTAACTTGTGGTTGTTATCTATTTGATGTTACATGCTATATTGTTACATTTGGACATCCTTACCTTGAGATTTTATTTAGCATTCATACACCTCTTCTAAATTTTGTGTATGTATTGTGAATAGTATCACATATTACATGACAATAGTGAGATGGAGATGGCTTGTACGACGTTACTTGCACCAAAATATTTTCCAATTCCAAAGTTGGCTTTGGGGTACAGGTCCTCGAGTTGATGTGACAACATGCTCCCTCATTCTTGTATTGACATCACCGATAGTTGTGGCATCATGCCTTATGGGTCGTATTCAACTTGTGTTGTTTTTTTTCCAGGGAAAACCTTGTGGGGAAACCCAACGGATGTTTCTCCACATCCACGGATGGAATCCCTAGTAAATCAGTTGATGTAGACTAGTGTGTCTTGACTAGGGAGATCAACCAAGGCACATGTCGACACAAAACTAGCCAAATGCCCAACAACATTGGCGACAATTAGTTGAGATAACCCCTTGGGATATTAAGCTTGGGGTTGTTATTTTATGTGATACTATATTATATCTTGTTAAGGTTACATGTCACTATGTTTTTTTTTTTGACAAGAACGGATAGTGGAATTTATATTAAAAGGTGGACTAGCCACTGGTGCATTTACAAAATGGCTTTGCTTCACTGAGCGACTGCTAGTATGGTGCTTACCAGTACTCCTGAATACACTAAACTTGATCCCTTACCTACAGAGGCTAACATTAAACCTACGATTACAAAATTATTTACTGCCTTGACTTCTATACAAAATGTCAAGATGTTGAAGAAGAGGGTAGCTCGCTTTCAGGCAGAGCGACTAGATTAGTTTTTGGGATCCTGCTTCCACTCGTTGTTGAGCTGGGACATTTTCACTTCCAGTTGACCGATTCTTTCCTCGAACTCTTTCTTTGGATTCTTGAGTTCTTGATGTAGCTTTCTCAGTTCTTCGGTAAATCTGAACTTTGTAGTGGTGATGTCTTGTTCCAACTTCTCCATCCGTCTGCCTGCTTCTGAATCTAGATTCTCAAGAAAATCCAGTTGGAACTGTAACATTTGCTTTAGATTCTCCATCGTTGAGTCCATCGCCTTCAGCCTTTCCTCCGTGCTTGGCTTGTTACTAGAGCTTGCTGCCATTTCTTGATTCCTCCCCTTCTTCGTGCGCCCTGATTCTTCCAAGACGAATTCGCAGGAGAGCTATGTGTAGGAATGAATTGAACCTGTGGTTGCGCCTTTGATTTAAGCTCGCCTTCCTTGGCCTTCATTATTTCATCCTGATTTTCTAAATCCAAGAGGTATGGTCGAGGTGTTCCTCTGTCACCTCCCTGTCTGAAATCCGCTTGCGCATGGTACCTTCCTTTGTCCCTTTCACCCAATAGCGTGGACCTGAACTGACTGAGCCTGAGCACTTTCTCTTTCGTCCTTTTCCCCTTCTCTTCCACTTTCATATTGAGTGCGGGTTGTATCTCATGATTCACGACAGCTCCACGGTGGACAACGTTCCATTAAGATTCAAGTTTCCCGGTACCAAGAGGGAGCCTTTGTTAGCTTCAACATCCGCTTTCTCGTTCAGCTCTCTTAACACATGGTAGATCTTATATGAGCTGAAGCACCCAAGAAGGAGATGGATTTTGTCCAATAGGTTGTTGAGTTTCACGCTTTGGGTTTTAGATCGGTGGATAATGGCTCTGATTACCATTCTGGAGTCTCCTACTATGACCAGGTTCTGGACCCCATGCTTGCTGGCTTGACTCAATCCCTGCCACAACGCCATGGATTCTGCGCTATTATTGGTTTCAATACCTAAACCAAGGGCGTAGCTTATCGTTGTTTCTGCATTGGGACTTTCAATTATCCCTCCTCCACCTGCTAGGCCCAGATTTCCTTTTGAGGCCCCGTCGAAGGACATGATATATTCCTTTCTCTCTGTTTTCCATTTGTCAAAATCCTGTTTTCCTTTCCTGATTTCCCAATCCTCTTGACTTGGGGGGCTAGCTGTGATCCCATTCTGACTTTGAAGTTTAAACTGATCCAACCAGAGCTCTTCTATTTCTTCTAGCTTCCCACTGTATTTTGATTGACATAAGTAAGGGGCGCTTTCTCCGAATAGTGCTTGAATTTTGGCTACCACTATGGGTACACTCCTTTTGCGGTCTCTGAAGATTCTGTTGTTTCTTTCCAGCCATAGATTCCACAGAATGAACTTTGGGAGGACTTTCCACAGTGCAAAGGCATGGCTTCGTTTTTGTTTCTTGAACGGGTATAGGGAATCCCAATGTTGGAGAAGACTTTTGGGGTCTTGAGGGCGGTTGATTTCAGTTTGAGTTCCAATTGCCAACCTCTAGACTTCTTTGGAGTAGACGCATTTGAGGAGGAGGTGATCTGTAGTTTCTTCAGCCTGTTGACAAAGAGGACACCTGTAGGGGCCCTCCCAGCCTTTTCTTTGGAGGCTTTCCCCTGTTTGGATGCTATTGTGGGAAAGAGTCCAGATAAACATATCAATTTTAGGAATGGAATTGGACTGCCAAATAGCTTTCCAGATGATCGGATTAGGTGGGATGTTGGGAACATTTATAGTGAGTCAATAGCCATTAGCTGTGGTGTACGGCTTGACGTTGTTTCCCCAGCCTCTCTCATCCTTCCCTTTTTTTTTGAGGGGGGCTTTCCCCTGTAGACAGAGCTTAAGGGTGCTCTAGTCCCCTTCTAAATCCGGGGGTATGTTGCCCACTCCCCACCCTTGCCACGACTTGTACCTGTTATTCCCCCAAACTGAGATGTCGAAGAGAGTCTTTAAATTTTGGCTTTCCATCCAGTCTTTGAGGCACCGTAGATCCTGGCTCAGGTCTAGAGGAGGATCTCCTAAGATTGAATCTTGCCAGATTTTGATTTTCTTTCCATTTCTTGGCACCCAGGTGAGATGAGGGGTGAAGTGGGGCATGGCCTTTTTGCAGAGGGTAAAGATAGGGGATCCCTTAGATTCCCTGCAAGGATATTCTATGCAGCGTTCCCTTGATCCCCTAAAATATTTTTTCCAAAGTGCTACTTTGCTCCAGGTTGGTTCACTAGTGACGATATTCCAGAGCAGCTTTGCCCCCAAGGCCAGGTTCTGTACTCGGGTTTTTTTGAAGTTGAGTCCACCTTCCAAGAGAGGCTTAGAGGTTTTTTCCCAGTTTATCAAGTGCATTTTCCTGCCTGTCTGCTTTCCGCCTTCCCACAGAAAGCGTCTTTGCATTGCTTCAATTTTTTGTATTGTGGAGCCGGGGGCTAGAAGCAACAAGCTCTGATAGATGGGTACGTTGGCCAGAACTGACTTAATTAGGACAACTTTCCCTGCTAGATTTAGCCAGTTTGCCCCCCAGGTGGAAATTTTCTTCTTTAGTTTGTCAATTAGATGGTTCCACTATGAGGCTCTTGGGGCAGCTTTGAAAATAGGGATTCCCATGTAATTGAAGGCCTCCCAGTTGGTTTGCCCTTCCATCCACATAACTCTTGTTATTCCCATAATTTCTTTAGGCGTGATATTCCATCCATAAATCTTGCTTTTTGCCTGACTTATTTCACTTCCTGAAACTGCAGCATAAGCATCTAGTTCCTCCTTAAAGTTCTTTGCAATTATTGGGCTTGCACCACCTAACAATAGGGTGTCGTCCGCAAAGTGTGCATGATTTATGTCTTTCACCCCTTGCGCTATTCTTAAACCCTATAGATTGTTTTGAGTTTGGGAGTTTTCCAACTGATAGCTTAGGACAGAAGCTTGGATTGCATAGAGGAGGGGCGAGAGGGGGCACCCTTGCCTTAACCCTCTGGAGGCTTGAAAATTTTTTGTTACTCTTCCATTCACCATGGGGGCTATCCACGGTGAACCTATACATGATTTAATCCATTTTACAAAAGGTTGATCGAAACCAAACTTTCCCATTACTTCAAGCAAAAAGCTGTGATTGACTCTATCAAAGGCATTGGTGAGATCAAGCTTTATAATCATACCTTTGTCTTTCCTCCGAATGCTTGAATGAAGGGCCTCTTGAACTACGATGATGTTGTCTGCAATGTGTCTGCCTTTGATGAAGCCTCCCTGGTTTTCTGGGATGATAAGAGGGAGGATTGTTTTCATTCTATTTGCTGTAATTTTGGTGAGGATTTTGTAGTTGGTGTTGCAGAGGGAAATTGGCCTGAAGCGTTTGAAGCTGAGTGCTCCTTTCTCGTTCGGGATAAGTGCCAGGAAGGCCGAGTTTGTGCTCCCTCCTAGCTTGCTGCTCGATTGCGATTTCCTTATCATTTTTGTGAGATCAGATTTGATTATCCTCCAACACTGTTGGTAGAATCTGGCAGTGAAACCGTCTGGTCATGGAGCCTTGTCCAGATTCATTTGATCCAGTGCCTCCTTTATTTCCTACTGCGAAACTTCCTTCATCAAGATGATGTTGATGTCCTCCTTTATGAGATTTGGAATGATGGAGAGAGGGTACCGATGGGGGTCAATGTCTGCCCTTTGCGGTTCTGAGTAGAGGGTTTCAAAGGTTTCAAAGGCTACTTTTTTAATGCCTTCGGGATCTGAGATTGTAATATTTTGGACCTAAATTTCTATCACTGCTTTATAATGCTTCCTTGCCTCCGCTTGCTTATGGAAATAGCTAGTGTTTTTATCTCCTTCCTTCAGCCAAAGGCTTCTGGATTTTTGCCTCCAATAACATTCTTCCTCCTTGCAGGCTTTGTGCCATTGTCTTTGGAGTTGGTCTTCTTGTTGTAGACCCTCTTGTGTGATCTCTTTATTTTCCATTTCCAGCTGGTGGCTCTCAAGTTTCTTTTGGGCTTCTTTGCGGGAGGTGGTTGGGTTTGTTTGGCCTTTTGCCCATGACTTTAGAGCAGTCTTTAGCCTTCATAGCTTCTCTTCCCAAACATAAAAAGCAAAGGCCTTGACCATGCTTGTCCACGAGCTGGATACTAGACGAAGAAAGTCTTTGTCTTGGATCCAGGACGGGTTGAATCTGAAAGGGATGGGTCCCTGGCCTTGATCGGTTTTAAACTCTAAGCGGACGGGCTTGTGGTCTGAAATGCTGTGAGGGAGGATCTTTGAAGAGGCTATGAGCCCAAGAGTCAAGAAGGATATTTGGACGAGGAATCTGTCCATCCTGGCAGCTATATGCTCTGGTCCTACCCTTTTATTGGTCCACGTATAGAGGCCTTTGGTCGGTTTGATGTCTATTAGATCCTAGGCTGAGATTAGGTCTTCCACCCATTCTCTAGATGGATCTCTTACTATGGTTCCCCCTCTTTTTTCCTCCTGGATCAGGGTTACATTTAGATCCCCTCCTAAAATGATATTTTCTAGATAATTTTTTTGTAAGAAGTCTTGGAGGGTTTCCCAACAGCTCTTTTTTTCTTCTATATGTTGCGGAACATAGATATTAAAGAGGCTTACCAGATATCTAGAATCTTTGTGGAGGAGATTGGTGTGAATCCAGTGCATGCAAGTGTCTGAGATGATCATTTCTATTTTGGTGGTGTTCCACAAGGTGCAGAGCCCTCCTGATGCGCCTCTGGCATTTTCGGCTATTCCTTGGTTGTTTCTCCAATCGTTCATTGAAACTTTGAGGGAGTCTTGTTGACTCATCTTGGTCTCCTGGAGGAGTAGGATGTCCGCTTTCGAGGCTTTGATAATATCCTTGAGAGCTTCCTCTTTCCTTTTGCTGTCGAAACCCCTACAGTTCCAGGAGGTTAACTTCATTAATTACCTTGGGGGGGGGAGTGGCCTCCTTGGGAGGCTTTGGATAACTTCCTTGTTTTCCGAACACTGATCGGTTGCTTGATGGTTGGTTGTGCACCTTTTAGGACGTCTTTGTAGGTTTCCTGATCTCTTTCTGCTTTTTTGGATTTCCTACCTCTTCCTGGTTTCTTTAGGGTTGCCCAGGCTTCACTTACTCCTTCCGAGTCACTGCCGGATGAGATCTCCCCTTCCTTTGTGCCTTGAGTCACCCCAATCCTTCGAGGGGATTTGTTTTGCTCCTCTTCTTCTGTTTTCTTTTGAGTTTCTCTGTCTTTAGGGGTTTGGATACCTCTTGCTACTTCCCCTTGGACGTCTTTTCTCGGCTCTTTTGTCTCACCTCCAGTTTCTATGGCCAAAATATTGAAGTTGTTAACCGTCTCTTTGCTTCCTGGGTTCTTGTCTTGCGTTGGGGCTGACTTTTCGCTTCTTGGTCCTTTTGATTTCGGTTTCCCTTTCCGAGCCTGTTGCCAGCCTTCATCCCCTGCTTTCTCTATATGTAGGTTTTTTGGGCAGTTTCGTTGGAAATGGCCGTATTCATGACATCCTCTACATTTGAACGGGAGCTACTCATAATCAAGCTTTTGAAAGTGTTGCCAATCCCCTACTTTTAGTTTTACCGCTTCCGGAAAACCTACCTCCAGATCAACTTCCACACAGATCCTTGCACAAGAGTACTGGTCTTTTGGGTCCGCTCTATCGATGTAATGTCCCAATCCATTTTCGATAGCTTTGAGCGATGAGGGATTCCAGCAGTGTATTGGCAGGTTCGGGAGTCTTACCCAGACAGGGACGTCTTTTGGCACTTTCGAGGATAGATCAAAGCTTGGGGTCCAACGATTCAGATAGAGCCCTTGTGTGCCCATGAAGTATGGTCCATTTCTAAAGATTAGATCTCTGTCCTCCTGAGAGATGAATTCGAAGATAAAATATCCTCTCCCAACCGCAAAGCACGTTACACTATTTGTTATCATCGGCCTCCAGTTCCTTTGAATCTAGTTGTCTGTTGTTCTGGCTGAGGGCCAGAGTCCCATGAACTGACCTACCAGGTCGTGATCTGAGAGGGACAGTGCGACCTTCATTGGTTGGTCCGGGGGAAGGTCGATCTTCGGTACGGCGTCTAGTTTCCTCACAAAGCTTGGGGGTTCTGAAGGAGGGAGCTTCTTGCTGCAAGCTGCAACTAGCTTACGAAAAGAGGAGGTTGGGGAGGGAGGGGGCGGCAGATCCCCTCCGCCTTGGCCAATCATGGAAGCGGCTAAAATCGAACCCTAAACTCAAAGCGAGAGTTGTTCACCTTCGCGTCTAATTTTTTATAATATACATGTTACTCTTTACATGTCACTATGTTAGGATTATATTACACATTAATATTTTTCTTCTAAATTTTGTATTGACACGGGCATTGGGTGTTTGAGTTGTAAACAACCCCATATACATAATAATCATGGGATATAGATTATTTATAAAACATTAATTTTACCAAAAGCTTTGTCAATATAGAAATTGGGTTTGGGGAGTAAGTTCCGAGGTAAATGTGATATCTTCCTCCCTCATTCCAATACTAACAATGTTGTGGTGTCACATCTCTTTCATAATTTTTATCTTTGGTTATTATCTATGTAATGATACATGTTATCTAATTACAATAACATATTATATATAGAACTTTTATTCTACATTAATATTTTTTTAAAGATAATAATTCCTTCTCTATCTTTTTCTGGATTTTTATAGCCCCACACGATTATTGTTAACTTTGAAATTTTAGAGTTGAAAATCCATTTATAAATTAAAGTGGCAGAAAATCAATCTAAATTTTAACACTGTATAACCTACTTAACAAGATCTTCAGCTATTGTTTTTGGAATAGAAGGTTGTCCAAAGGCCTAGAAACAAAAAAGTGATAGGGCATCAACCTTCTACATGCTCAATTATCTAAGGGCCTAGACTCATATACCCTAACATCGTCATAGACATGCACGATACAAAAATTGAAAGAACATATTGTTTCGATACCATTGATCCAATTAGAGTGAGAACGAGATGAAAGAACACATAGTATTCCAAAATGTACACAAGATATAATGAAAACTAAACATTGTTACTCAATTATTAGTGAACAATAACGGCTAGAATGGTGGTATATGCATTTAAGAAGAGATGTGCATATTGTAAATGTGTTGAACCTGCACATAATAGATCTAGCTAGAAAATACTACACACATTTGCAGAGATAAATTGAGAAAGAAGAAGCAAGATAGAAAGAATGGAAGAATTCTCATTAACCGTATTCCACACATAAAGAGTGGATAATTTACAATATATATAGAATAAATGAGTAACTAATGAGCCATAATGGTGGTCTAGATTGATCTGGACACACATCAACAATTACAAGAGTAAACTGTCGCCTAGTCTAGTCTCTCAGCAGTTACGGGAGTGAACTGCCACCTAGGTGAGTTAACTAGTCAACTAGTCTTCAGTTAACTGGCTGAACAAAGAGTAGTGAGTTGGTGTTGATCCCAATGTTGCATGGTGACAAAACCAATGCAACATCTAAACTCAACTCAACTAGTCAAACTGAAGTGTCAACTGAAAGAGAATATTATCCAGGTGGAATATTCTCCCCTAAAATATAGGAGACTGGATAATTACTAATTATGACTAATAAACAAGGAATAACCTTAGGAAAAATAAATCCTAGGTGTGTGTGAAGTAACTCCAACACCCCCCCTGAACATCACTATGGTGAAAATAAAGAATGGGTCCCAGCTACGAGGCCATGTTAGGTACCCAAATACAAAAGATACACTGAGCTAAACGAGGAAAGAGGGAAAACCTCATGGGAACAAAACCCCCCCTCAAATTACAATGCATAAAATAAAAAAAATGATAAGGAACAAAAGGCAGTTGCTAAGCAACCATGTCCTTCACTCTAAGAAGACCTCACAACTGTGCAAGTTTGTGCTCTTTGAAGATTTTGTTGAAGATGTAGATGTCTGCAGGGATCTGATGAAGTATATGCATCATTGATATTTCCGCACATATCCACTTTATGTTCTTGTAATGAATAATATCCAAATAAATTTTGGATGAAATTTTGAAAACCGTACGACCGTTTCCGGAAAAAACGCTGAAATTTTGTTGATTTTGAAACGATCATAACTTCAGTTCCCAGACTCTGTTTTTGACGATGTTTTTTTTGAAATTGGATATTTTCCCGAGAGGAATTCAAATATCCAATTTATTTTTGCAATTTTTTCTAAGAAAATATCAGAATGGCGT
>ML796009.1:310821-338718 GCA_009831015.1 Picea engelmannii | reverse complement strand
TTTACTCTAACTGTCCATATACTGTATGCTGCTTGGTAACACATGAAGAAATATTAATAATTGTTAAGAAGGTGTAAAATTGTTTAAGCTTATAAACAACTGATTCACCCCCCCCTCTCAGTTGTATTAGTATTTCCAACAATATTTCTGTAAGAAATTTATTTTTTCAAAAAATAGCGTTTTCATACATTTAAAAATAATAATAGTTAACATGGACCTTAATCTGAGGACTCATTAATGTGCATAAATATACATGCTAATGCAGTTCACGGAACAAATGCTATGTAAGTTGAGGGCGTTTCTGAACCAATTGGTAGATTCCATGACATATCGCTTAAGCACCAACCAACAGAAGTGCAGTTCCAGGAATAAATGTTCTATGACTTGAGGACGTTTCTAAACCAATTGGCAGATTCCCTAGGATATCGCTTTAAATTGTTGTTGTAACAACATAATATAAATCAAAGCGATAGTCATATCCACTCGCCCACTCAAAGCTGTCCAAAAGCGACCAAACCACATAACCTCGTATGTTCGCTCCCTCCCTGAGATTCATTTTACGAAATTACAAAGCCCTTGTCAATAACCCACATTCCACATGGCAAAGTCAAATGACAACAAAGAGGAGTGTATGTCGCACGCAACTTATGGCTTCTAGTAGGGATGATAGATGTTTTGAATGGTACTCCACTCACCTCGAATCCTGCAATGCTTCTTCAAGCAGGGTTCTGCCATTGTCGAAATCGCCATACCGTATTCAAAATTCACATTGTTCATAACAATTAGATCCATATTAAGTCACAACGATCAGATCCATATTCTTGACTGAAGACAACATTGAAAACCAATGAATGAACATTAAAAGTGGGTACCTATCTCAGTGATATATATGGGAGGATTGTTAAAGCGGTGCTTCGTATAGTTTATCACCTCCCTCAATCCAATAGGATACGACCTAAAAGAGCTGACACCTTCCTGCAAACCGAAAACGGAGAGTCGTGTATTCTTTACTTAAACTAACCATAAATCGTGATGAAATTATATATCCCATTATGGGTTTTTACAGAATAAACTATATCTCGAAACACTTACAACTAATCCAATGTAAACTCTGTTTACTTGATCTGAACCACCAATTCCAAACAAAGAAGTTTTAATACCATAGAAGAATCAAATACCATGAGTTACATCATCTGTTGAAATCTGTTGACCAATTTGCCAAGAAATTAAGTGATTAAAACGATACATATTCAACTTACCTAATATATTAGCCTGGGCTTCCAGAACGTAGTCAGTGTTCAAGGAATTTTGTGGAGTGGGATTGTTGAATGTAAAGTCTGTTGAATAATAATTATAACCATGAAAGTCGAATGAGCCTTTCAGATCTTTGGCCTCTTCGCTGCTAAATCGTGGCAAGCGTGCTCCCACTAAGCTTCGCATAGAATCAAGGTACTTCCCCGATGTCAGTGGATCCAAAAACCTGTAAAACAGGGTAAACCGACTTGCATAGGTAACATGTTGAACTCAATGAATATTCTCTTTCTTATTTACATTAATTAAGAAACACAAAAACAGACTCGAGATGATTGGAGCGAATTAATACTAACTAAATAGACCATTTCCACACAATGTTCAATCGTAAATTTTAGTGAGGAAAATTTTCGACAACAACAAAAACCAAAGTAATAATGAATGAATCTACATACCTTTGGTTCCTTCCTCTTCTTGTCTAGCTCCTCCTGCTTAGCCTTGGCACACTGCTCCTCGACCAAAAAGAGCCATTCGCCTTTCAGTTTCTGCATGTGGGTTGAGCTTCAGAAGAGCACCCAAGTTCTTAAGCGGGTTCTTCTTGAGCGGCTTCCACTTGATTTCCATGTTTTGGCCATCTTCACACGAGTTAGAACATATCCCTTCTTCTGCAAAGATTCCTTCTCAAAACCCCCAAAAGTACTATCAAGATTCTCAAAAGAAGACTTCGTCCATATAATAAAACGACCCAAATGCCCATCGGGAGCGAGCTTCAGCAAATTCAATCTATCAACACAAGCAATCTCCACACCCGAAATATTCCTGAAAGCTTTAACAAGTTTATCCTCTTAAGTGGAATAAACAATCAGAGAAGCCTTGCATGAAGTGAAACATAATGTATGTTCCTCATCTTACCTTTACCAGCACGAATACTGTGACTTTTCTTGGCCTTTTCCACGTCATCAAAAGCCCCAACCTTCTTCAAAACCTTCAGAGAAGCGAAGGTTTTCTTGACCCCTTCGACGCCATCGCTGAGAATGAGTGGCAGATTCGGGACAGACTCGATCCTGTGACCTTAGGCCACGACGAGGGCAGGGATTGCAAAGGCTGTCAGGGCAGAGACCACCATGGCTAGCATGGCCAGAGCATCGTCAACCAGGCCTGGTCGTTCACGGTCCTCTTCTGTTAGAAGTTTCACCAGCAGAGGCACCGCGTCGGCTTCCATGACCTTGGACGCATTGTTTTCCTGCGTCTTAGGGTCTTCAGATGAGAGTAGGGGCACCAGCTGCGGAATAGCACCGGCATTGGCGATGCATGCGCAGTTATCCATCCAAGCGGTTCTTCTGCATCTAGAACGTTTCGAACCATACAGACGTTGCCACGTAAAAGGTTTGGTTGAGCGTTCTGAAACATATCCGCTTGACACATGGGTTCCCTCCATACGCTCTCGACAGACGACGAAGGCTTGAAGGTGAACCTCCCCTTAAATAATGCCTTCGATGTAATAAAGTCAATGTAATTAGAGTTTCTAATTGTAAATTTGAAGTAAGTTCATTACAACGAATAAAAATTCAATTCTTAATTTCTTTTTAAATTGGTTTTATTTGATAAATATTATTTAAAAAATTTTGTTTTCTTCAACGGAAAGTATATTTTGGAAAAAATTTCTAAGCACTTACCCTCATTTTGAGGATGATATTTGGGATAAATCAATCAATTGTATTTTTGGAAATCTAATCCGATGAGGACATTGAGTGAGGTCCAATAATATTTACTTAGTTAGCTCAAGGACTCGACCCCATGACCTCCTACTTGTAATTCACAATACTCAAATGCTAGAGCTAACCCACCAGACTATTTAAAAAAATATACATATAAATGTATATCTTTAAAAGAAAATTAAGAAAAAAATTATTGAATAAATTGAAATGTTCAATGTTATATTTGTTGGTTGTGGAGCCAAATTATCTTCCCGATTCAAAGGTATTTGTTTTCAGCCATGAAGACTTTACACCCTGGAAGAATGTACACTCTTCCACATGGGGGAGTGCCGGGGGGGGAACCCCCTGTGGGGTCCGGGGGCAAGCGGGCCCCCGACGGGGGTTTAGGGGCGAAGCCCCTGAAGGAAAAATTGCCTTGTAAATGTATATTGTAATTTCATAGTAAATCTGGACCGTTCATTATAAGGTCGTAGATCTAACGGTAGAAGTTATGTTAGGGTTATTTTCCCTATAAGACAATCCTCTTTTATGAGGGAAATGTATTGCGGCTATGTATCATTGCGAATATTGTATTCTGAGTGAGGAGATTGTGAGAGAAAGAAGAGGAAGTTACAGTGGGTGTGTTGTAGGTTGTATCCCTTCATTTGTTGGATAATAATAAAGGAAGGACCTGAAAATTTCTCTGGTGGACGTAGCCCACACTGGGTGAACCATGTATTTCCGTGTCTCTATTGTATTTGGTATCTTCTGTGTTTTATTTCCGCATTTTTTTTATTTTATTGCTCCATGATCCTTTTTTTATAACATATGGTATCAAAGCAAAAGGTAACTTGCAGGAAAAGAGGCTTCCTGGTTTGAGTGGGAGCAATGGCAGAAGATGGAAAGTTTAGGGTCGAGAAATTTAATGACCAAAACTACCAGTTATGGAAGATGTAGATGGACGATTATTTATATCAGAAGGATCTATTCCTACCATTGGGTGGAATAGCAAAGAAGTCAACGACCATGAAGGATGAAAAATGGGAGATTCTTGACAGAAAGGCTCTAGGAATGATACGGTTGATCCTGGCAGCATCGGTGACCTTCAATATTTTGAAAGAAAAGACAACGAAGGAGCTGATGGATGCATTGGCTAAACTGTATGAAAAACCCTCAGCGTCCAATAAGGTATTTCTAATGAAGAGATTATTTAATATGAAGATGCCAGAAGGTGGGTATGTTGTAGATCATTTAAATGAATTTAATACGGTTACTAATCAACTAAGTTATGTAAAGGTGGACTTTGATGACGAGGTTAGGGCTCTTCTAATCTTGTGCTCATTTCCAGAAAGTTGGAACGGCTTGGTCATGGCTGTAAGTAAATCTGTCTCTTGTTCAAACACTTTAAAATTTGATGATGTTGTTGGTGTTATCCTTAGTTAGGAAATGTGATGGAAAAACACAGGTGAGACATCAGGTAACGTGTTAAACATGGAGAACACAGGAATACAAAAGGATAGAGGAAAGGGCTCAAGGAACCATGAGAATTCTAGGAAGGGAAAATCCAAATCCAGACTTGGAAAGATAGAGTGTTGGAATTGTGGGAAGAAAGGACATCTGAAGAAAGACTGCAGAGCTCCAAAGAAAGAAAGAGATGGACAACAGGAGAAAAATCAAGAAACAAATGTAACATGTGATGTGTTACAAGATGATTTAATTCTTTATGTAGATAATATTTATGAGTCTTGGGTAGTAGATTTAGGGGCTTCATTTCATGCCACACCCCATAGGAAACATTTTCTAGATTATGTTCAAGGTGATTTTGGACAGGTTCATTTGGGTGATGATTCACCATGCAAAATTGTTGGAATGGGAAAGGTAAAAATAAAGCAATGCAATAGAAACCAATGGTTGTTGAAAGAGGTAAGACATGTTTTAGATCTAATGAAAAATATAATTTCAGCAGGGCAGTTGGAAAGTGAAGGTTGTATATCCATATTTACAGATAAGGTGTGGAAGGTCACCAAATGATCATCGGTGATAACAAAAGGAGAGAAAGTAGGTACATTGTATTTATGTACTGGTAATACTGCCTCTTCTATCTCTTTAGCTTATACAAGAGTGGATACAGTACTATGGAATCATAGGCTTGGACACATGAGTGAGAAGGGGATGTAGATACTTCACAAAAGAAATTTGTCGCCAGATTTTCAACAAATTGATTTAGATTTCTGTGAGCATTGTGTTTATAGAAAACAAAAGAGAGTTAGATTTCTCAGAGTCAGAAACAAAAAGAATAGTGAAAGGTTAGAGCTTGTGCATACAGATGTATGGGGACCAACTCATGTATCATTTCTTGGTGGCTCTTGTTATTATGTTACTTTTATTGATGATGCAACTAAAAAAACTTGTGTTTATTGCATTCGACAAAAATTTGATGTTTTTGATACTTTTAAGAAATGGAAAGCTTTGGTTGAAAATGAGACGGGAGAAAGGTTGAAGTCTCTCACATTAGACAATGGAGGTGAATATTGCAGAAATGAGTTGGATGATTATTGTTCATACCATGGGATTCGTAGAGAGATGACAGTTCGAGGAACACCACAAGAAAATGGTGTGTCAGAAATGATGAACATGACAATCATGGAGTGTGCAAGGAGTATGAGATTGCATGTTGGTTTGCCCTTACGGTTATGGGCAGATGTTGTAGATACAATTGTTTACTTAATAAATAGAGGACCTTCAATCTATTTGGATGGTAGAATTCTAGAGGAGGCATGGACATGTAAAAAGGTAAGCTATTCTTTTTTGAATACTTTTGGCTGTGAATCATTTGTTCATATTGACAATGAAAATAGAACAAAGCTTGAGGCAAAATCCAAGAAGTGTACCTTTATTGGATACAATGTTAATGATTTTGGTTATCGCTTATGGGATTATGAAAATACCAAAATCATTAGGAGTAAAGATGTCATATTCAATAAGAAGGTCATGTACAAAGATCAATTGCAGGGAAAGAAACAAGAAGAAGAAAAACCAGAATACATAGTGCTTGATGTGATCACTGGAAAAGAAATTCCAAAGGTACCAGAAAATCAAAATGTACAACAACATGATCAATAGGTACCTCAAACTCCTGCAAGTGTTGTTAGAAGATCTACCAGGTTAAGTAGATCCCCTGAACGATAATCTCTTTCATTGTATTATTTATTGTTGACTGATTATGGTGAACCAGAATGTTATGAAGAGGCAATGCAGGTAGACACCAAAAAGAAGTGGGAGCAAGGAATGAAAGAGAAAATGGATTCCTTGGTAAATAACTAGACTTGGGACTTGGTTCAGTTGCCTGTAGGAAAAAGAACATTGCATAATAAATGGGTTTACAAGTTGAAGGAAGAAGATGGAGGAAAAAAGTGGTACAAGGCTAGACTTGTTGTAAAGGGGTTTGCACAAAAGAAAGGTATAGATTTTGACGAAGTATTTTCTCCTTTTGTTAAAATGAATTCAATTAAGACTATTTTAAGTCTTGTGGTAGTAGAAGATTTGCATCTTGAACAGTTAGATGTAAAAAAAAAAAAATCTCCATGGGGATTTGGAGGAAGAGATTTATATGCAACAACCACAAGGGTGCGAGGTCAAAGGGAAGGATAATTTGTTATGCAGGTTGAAGAAGAGCTTGTATGGCCTAAAGCAAGCTCCAAGACAATGGTATTTGAAGTTTGACATGTTTATGATAGAACAAATTTATAATAGATGTCATTATGATCACTGTGTTTATTTTAAAAGGCTAGAAAATGGAAGCTATATTATCTTTCTATTGTATGTAGATGACATGCTTTTTGTAGGGTCTAATATGCAGGATATAAATTTGCTCAAGAAGAAATTAGCTAATTCATTTGCAATGAAGGATTTGGGTGCTGCAAAGAAAATCCTTGGTATGAGAATAACAAGAGGCAGGAAAAATCGCAAATTGACATTGTCTCAGGGTGAGTACATAGAGAAGGTGTTGGAGAGGTTTAGAATGCATAATGCAAAACCAATTAGTACACCTTTGGCCAACCATTTCAAATTAACTAAGGAAATGTGTCCCAAGACACATGAGGAGATATAATACATGTCCAGGGTCCCTTATTCATCAGCATTTGGCAGCTTGATGTATGTGATGGTTTGCACAAGACCAAATGTTGCACATGCAGTGGGAGTTGTGAGAAGGTATATGAACAATCCAGGTAAAGAACATTGGGAGGAAATAAAGTGGATTCTTAGGTATTTGAGAGGTGCTACTACTCATGCATTATGTTTTGGAGGTTCAAACACGGTTCTACATGGATATGTTGATTTAGATATGGCATGTGATAAAGATACCAGGAGGAGCACCACAGTGTATGTTTTTACTATAGGTGGAACACCAGTAAGTCGGATTTCAAAACTACAAAAGGTTGTTGCACTTTCAACAATAGAGGCAGAGTATGTTGCTACTACAGAGGCTAGTAAAGAGATGATTTGGTTACAGAGGTTTATGGAGGAATTGAGAAAGAAGTAGGATAATAGTAGGTTGTACTATGACAGTGAGAGTGCCATTCATCTTGCAAAGAACTCATACTTCCATTCTAATACTAAGCATATACAGATCATGTACCATTTCATACGATCCATCTTGGAAGATGGACATTTGAAGTTGGAAAATATACACACTAGCAAGAATCTTGCATACATGTTAACAAAGGGAGTAACTAGGGAGAAACTGAGTTCCTGCTTAGTTTCAGTTGATCTTCAAGCATGAAGATGAATATGAGAAATTTTCCAGGTCTAAGAAGGATCATAGTCCAGCATATACATCAACGGTGGAGTTGTTGAGATCAGTCTCCAAGTGGGAGATTGTTGGTTGTGGAGCCTTATTATCTTCCTAATTCAGAGGTTTTTGTTTTTAGGTGTGTTTATACCCCATGAGGACTTTACACCCCAGAAGAATGCACAATCCTCCACGTGGGGGAGTGCAGGGGGGGGGTTACCCCCCCTGCGGGGGTTCAGGGGCGAAGCCACGAAAGGAAAAAATGCCTTGTAAATGTATATTGTAATTTCATAGTAAATCTGGACCGTTCATTATAAGGTCACAGATATGATGGTAGAAGTTATGTTAGAATTTTTTTCCCTAGAAGGCAACCCTCTTTTATGACGGAAATGTATTGCGGCTATGTATCATTGCGAATGTTGTATTCTGAGTGAGGAGATTGTGAGAGAAATAAGAGGAAGTTACATCGGGCGTGTTGTAGGTTGTATCCCTTCATTTTCTATATAATAATAAAGGAAGGACTTGGAAATTTCTCTGGTGGACGTAGCCCACACCAGGTGAACCACATATATCTGTGTCTCTACATTTTATTTTATTTTATTGCTCTGCGATCCTATTTTTCTAACAATATTCTTTTTCCAAGAAAACTTAATAGGTATTTTTTCACATTTTTAGTTGGTATTCATAATAAATTCATTCGCTTAGATTAATACATCTCATTTTGTTGGTTTGTGACAACACATACCCTTGCAGTTACAATTCGAAGGTTCCTCGAGTGTTTGTCTTTCTGTATGCCTGTAAACACTTGAGATCTCTCTTGTTTAAATATGAAAGCCCATGAGGTGCTCCATGAAACTTGTAAACTCATTTCTCCATTTGGTTGAGCATTAATGAGATATAATTACCCCCTACTCATCTTTGTTGTGTTGTGTGTGATGTTTTATTCCTTTCTATGTTTATTAATTCTAGTTGTAGCCTCAGATCCCAACAAGTGGCATTAGAGAAAGATTGTCATGAGTTGAGGAGAGACATGCGTAGGCAGATCGGTACAACGGGCATGAAGAGGCCGCAAACCATGCCTTTTCCCGCACGTAGAGGGTCGAGAAGATTTCACTAGTCATCCCCATGAAGGGGAGTTATTGTTGGTTGTTGTCGAGAAGTGGGAAGGAAAGTAGTTGGTTGCATTCGAGGTCTTAGATGTGAGGGAATATCCTGTGTATGACGAAGATGGAAATGACATGCTTTACCAAGATGAGGGTATTTCCAAGGAAGAGCTCGAGATCAAGTTGAAAGAGGATGAGACTGCTTTCCTACAGGGTCAGACTCATTACTGGATCGATGTTTCACTTGTGAAGATTGTGAAGAATCTTGATGGTGCACTACAGAGAGAAGCGATGACACATTCAATGCTTTTGAAGGAGCGAAGGGAGCTTCAAGAACAACAATAGAGGACCATGTTGGACTTCATCCTCGAGGATTTCAATCGACCATGGGAGGATCCAATGCCAAATAAATGTGAGAGGCATCTTGCACAGGTGTTGAGAGGTGTGGGGATTTCTTCTTATGATGTGCCTAATTGGAAGAATGATGCTTTCGACAAAGCACCAACATTCGAACAATGGTCAAAGCTCTTCAATTAGGGCGGACATAAAGCAAGTGGCAATGCCATAAATTTTTCCATTGTCAAACACAAGGGTAGATTTCAGTGTTGTGTCTGATATGTTGGAGGAAATCATGTGAAGCAAGAAGGGTGTGATGAAGCAGAAGCATACATGCACATTTTTGGAGCATGTGCACAAGGAGAGGGAGTATGTTAATGGAATTTGTCTGATAATTCTGGGGTTGGACAAAGAGCGGCAAGCTTCTAATGTAGAGTGATCTAGACATGTTGACTTCTAAATTGAACTTGCATTTGCATGACATGTATCTTCTAATAAAGAGCAAGAGTTGTGGAGTGGTTGGACTGGTGATTGATTTTGTCGGAAAGGAAAAAATCCGGAGGGAAGGACAAAATTCAAAGTCCCTGGGATGCCGAGATTATGGAGTGGTTGGATCGGTAAACACCATGATCCATTGTGTATGTCTTGTTTGGGTTTGGAGTTGTATATTTCTCTAGAACATGTGACAGAGTTGAAATTAGCACTAGATGCAACGATGGTAGCAATGGAGATGGCGATGATCTTGAGGTCAAACTCACAGAATGCGAGGTGGAAATTTTGCATAGCTAGGAGCTTTAATGTGAGGAAGAGGACTCGGTTGTCCACTGAGATGGAAAGGTGAAGGTTCGAATGCAAAGTTTGAGGTAATGTTATTTTAATGTAAAAGGGCATACGAATGTAAGACCTGGTGAAGCATGCGTACTCCGATTTTGAAATTTCACTTGTAAAGTCTAGACGTAGACCTAGGTGATAGGGGGGAGAATGTGGTACCTTGACCTTGAGGGAAGTTTGGCCAGTTTTGGTCATGGAAAGGGGGGGTGGGGGAGTTAGGTCAAGAGTTGTGGTTTCGGGCACATGGTTTTGGTAGCCCGTAGTTTTAGAGCCCATGGATTGCATAATCCATTGAAATTAGCCTAGAGGTGAGAGGTGAAGTCTCACTTTGATGGCTTGGCCAGATTCAATCAAGGAAGTATATCTTTATTGATTATAGTGATGGAGATAAGGGATGTAGATTGTGGGATCCTACTGCCCACAAAATCATCATTAATAGAGATATGTACATGGAACAATCAAAATTTATTCAGGATCACAAAGAGAGATTTGTTTGCAAACTCAGGGAATCATTGTATGGCCTAAGGTAACCAAGAAACAATACAAGATGTGTGATTCCTTTATGGTGAGCCAAAGTTTGTTAAGAAGTGAGTATGGTCATTGTGTTTATGTCATATTCATTATCTTGGTGTTATGTTGATGATATGCTTGTTGCAAGCAAAGCATGGTTGAGATCAACAAGTTAAAGGCTCAGTTGGCTAGGACCTTTGATGAAGGATCTAGGAGCAACAAAACAAAATCTTGGGCATAGAAGTACACAAAGATGAGAAAAATGGTAACATGTGGTTATCACAACAAAAGTTTTGTGAAGATATTAATGAGGTTCAATATGAACATTGTGAAATCGGTAAATATCCCTTTTAGCTTTCCATTGTAATCCTTCTTCAAGTTTATGTCCAAGTAGTAAATAAGAAAAGGATTATATGTCTTGTGTACTTTATGCAAGCACAATAGGAAGGTTGATGTTTGTGATGGAATGTTAAAATATTTCACATGCAGTTGGTGTTGTCAGTGGACACATGAAAAAACTAGGTAAAGAGCATGGAAATAGGTGCTTTGGTATCTTAGAAGCACGCGTATCACCTACAGTGGATGCAATGATTTAGTCTGTGGTTATGATGATTCAAGAGATTTGGACAAGAGGAGATCTAACTTAGGTTCAGGTTACTGATAGAGGTGGAGTGTTTCATACTGAAGCAAACTATGCACACATGTTTAGTAACCAGTTTTGTTAGAGAAGCTATGGCGGTGTTTGGTTTTCTCTTGGCTTGCAGGAAAGGTGATTATTGATTCATTGGGAAAGGTATCAAGAAGTTTGTTTTCAAGGTGGATATTGTTGGGTTGTGACAACACATACCCTTGTAGTTACAATTTAGAGGTTCCTCAAGAATTTGGCTTTTTGTATGCATGGAAACACTTGAGATCTCTCCTATTTAAATATGGAATCCCAAGAGGTGCTTCATGAGACTTGTAAACCCACTTGTCCATTTGATTGTGCATTAATGAGATATCATTTCCCCTACTCTGTTGTGCTCTGTGTGATGTTTTATTCCTTTCCCTGTTTATTAATTCCGGTTGCAAGCTCAAATCCCAACACATTTAATAAATTCCAATTAGACAACTATCCATATAAAATTAACCAACTATCTAACAATATTAATAACTACTAATTAAATTAACTCCTTAAATTTTAATATTATATTT
The DNA here is from genome assembly GCA_009831015.1 of Picea engelmannii. Lineage (NCBI taxonomy): Eukaryota > Viridiplantae > Streptophyta > Pinopsida > Pinales > Pinaceae > Picea > Picea engelmannii. The sequence goes on along the minus strand of ML796009.1, from coordinate 327,004 downwards.
ATTATTAATAATATTGTCATATTTTTAACCTATATAATAAACCTAATACAATAAAAAAAAATCAAAACCTTTTATATATTCAAAAATAATTAAAATATAAATGAATCTCCTTATGTATGACTAAATAATTAAAATATAAATGAATGTCAAACCTTTTATGTATACCTAAATAATTAAAACATAAAACCATCTCTTTTCAAATTATCCATTACTAATAATATGAAACTTGATTCTTTTCAAAGTATCCATTATTATTAATTTTGAATATAAAAGATCATTTTTCATAGAAATAAAATTATGTTTAACAAAAGTTTCTCAAAAATTAAAATTAAAAGTATCTATTATTAATAATTTTGTGAATATAAAATATCATTTTTCATAGAAATAAAATCATATTTAATTAAAGTTTTTCAAAATTAAAATAAAAAAGGGGATAATTGGTAAGTTAGATATACTAATACCCCGGATGGGGTAACACGCAACACTCAAGTGCCATGTCCCACAGGGCCTAGCCAGACCATAAATAAGGTGGTTGGCTCCCATCCCATCGACATTAAGAATGGGAGCCAACCATAACTGCAAGCCAGTAATCATGGGACTTTTTCCTCGCGTGAACAACCAAGCGACCATAGAATTCAATTATAGGGAGGTGGTCATGGAAGCCGTCCCATCGCACCTTCTGGTTATTATCCACCTCTGCATCTACCTTCCTCATTTCATTTTTGGCCCGCACAAGGCTTGCAGTCTAGAGCTTGGGAGCGGCCATTGCTGTATCCACTGTAATTTCACCATTAGCTTCGTCCTCTCGATGCCCTGGGATCGTGGAAAGTCGCGTCACAACCCAGCCTGGTACACCATGGCTGCAAGGTAGAAACGACTGGAGAGGGCGCTCTCAATTGCTCGCACCCAGAGAGCTCAGCTTGCTCGCAAAGATGACAGGGAAAGGATGGCCTAGTCGCCTCCAACAGTTTTTGTGGAGGAGGTCATCCTGGAAGAGGCCATCCAGCTCCCTCCATAGGACATGCTCTTCACGATAACAAAAAATTGGCAGCCTCCAACTAGCCTCCCTGGGGACGAAATTCGGGCAGGTACATCGGTTCACCACAGTGTAAGCACCATGGCCTCACCAATGGAGGATTTCCCCGTCTGTTACAATGAGGAGGAAATTCTGGACGAGTGCCTCCAAATGGCCCATAATGACATACTCTCGGAGGGTCTCGCTCCACTCACAGTCTCAAAGCACGAACCCGGGAGCACAGGGATGGGAGCAAAGGGTGGGGTTGAGGAGTGGAGCGCGACAATAGGACATCGGGAGGGTGTGAAGGATGGAACGTGGGTTGCAGCAAACGAGGCAGAGGATGGGCGCACGTCGAAGGAGGGTGGCGCAATCCTCGCACCACCTCCCATTCCAACACCCTCGGATCAGTGGCGTGTCCCTCCACCCTTCTTCCACTCGGAACATCTCGATTTGGTGCTCGATTTGAGGTGCCAGATGGCAGACCAGGCCTACTGTGGCACACTCATGAGCCAACACATAGACATGCTCTATGAGGATTTCTCCAACGCGCCAACAAAGCAAATATGTCCGACGTGCGTGAAACTGTATGCCCTTCCAGCTTAGAACAAGATGCCCAGTGAAGACCTCGACAATGAAGACCTCAACGGGTAATAGCATGGCTAGATTTTCCCTCTGGTTTTGGTTAGTTGCTCAACTCCAATTGGGGATTATGTATGTTAAAACTCTTCTTTTATGTTTAGTTTCTTTTTAGTTTCAATTGTCATGGACAATTCTGCAGATTATAGACCACCACTTGGCCTGGTTTCCTCCGGGCAGGGCAGATGGCGGTCTACCTATTTTGACATGGTTATCCAGGGTTGCCATCTGTTCCGGTTTCTTCTTTTTGGCGGAACAACTGGCAACCCAATGACATATGTATATTTTGTCTATGATATAATATAAATGATCCACCCTCTTTTTTACTTAAAAAAAGAAGAAGTTAGATATACTAATAACTTGTGACTTAGCAAGAGTCGAGGCATTCCATCTCGGGTGTTTATCCTTTTAGTCTTATCACAACGGGCCAACATGTATAGACTCTACCTCCCTCTGATTTTGAATTTGTGACCTTGAGGGAGGAAACACATGTTCTTAACCATTAGACTCACTCACGCTGCACATTCATTTTGTAAACTATTGAAACAATAATAAATATATTTAATGAAGACATAATGATCCCTTATTTTCATGTTTTGTCTCTACCACTCGACTTTTAATCACCAAAAGCCTTATGCTTCTCTAACTATGATGACTTGGGTTTTCCCCCGGTGTTCTCCATCATCACTTATGAAACCTGCAACGTATCACTAGAACTTACCTCATATAATCTTGGCAACTAATGTATATTTTTCTTTCCCCTCTTCTTTGTGGACATCGGTTCCATGCATGATAATAACCTCTAGTTTAGTAGTTTATGGGGCACTTTTGGCTTCCTCAACAACTTTTAAGTCATCCCTACAAATCCCTCCGCATCCCTCCTCAAAGTAAATTAAAGTGGTAGTTAATAGACTTGATCTTAGCTTAATCCAGATCAAACCTACAAGTTACCAATGGTTAAAAAAATTCCTTTATCACCTCCCTTTTCCTGGAATATATAAAATCCCCACATTATATATATATATATATATATATATATATAAACAAAATAAAATAGACCTCTTTTAAGTGGCGAGACACGTTCAATACAATGCCACCCACGTTGTAATCGTTTAAGAATCGAATAAAACCATAAGAGACATGCACAGCCTTGTAGTAAAGAAGTTGAGTTTTTTATTTTAAAAACTTCATAGTTCTCTATAATATTTGTGTAAAAGAAATTGTGCTTTATATTAAGGATAATTTCTAAAGATGTTTAGAATATATGTTTGTTTGTTTAAAGTTTCCGTGACATTAGTACACACCTTTCGGCTTAACGTTGTTATGGATTTTTTTAACTAGATAAAGTGAAAAAATCAATAATTTTAAATTAAAAAAATAAATAAATTTTATGAGAAGAATAAAATTATTATAATGTATTATTTATTTTTTCTCAATTTCACATGTTAAAAGATATAAAAAAAAATTATTTCATTTTTTTTAGTCAAATCAATTTCAATATTATCTTTTTAGCTTGATGTATTTTCTCAATATTATCTTTTCAGCTAGATGTATTTTATCAATATTATTTTTTCAGCTTGATGTATTTTCTTTTCATCTTCAGTTATGTTTATTATGATTTATTCTCTTTTCATCTTTTTTCTATTTTATTTTTAAATTAAATTTGTTTTTATTTTTTAAACTATTTTAAAAATTGAGGTAATGGGTGATGGATGTTTGTTATGTATAATCGGGCATACCTAAAAGTTATAATGGTAGGAATAGAATAACACGACTATATATCATGCATGCAAGTAGTGACTAACTAATTACTAATTACTCTAATGACAACAAAAAAAATAAATATTCTTTTTCTTATTTTTATATAAATTTATTCCAAATCTTATTAATTAAGTTTAATCACTCACATACATAATTTTAATTAAATTTAATTATTCACATACATAATTTAAAATATATATATATATATATATATATATATATATATATATATATATTATATTCAATTAAAATAACATTATAATTTACTTAACACGTGTAATCCTTATCTCCCTACCATGACACAATTCTTTATGAATTTACATATAATTTTTTTTGTACAATATGTTACAAAATGAATGAGACACATAAAGTGATTCCAACCAGAATAGACAATGTTTATATTTTAAAATTGGAAGTTGGAAAATCTATGTCACTTCCATCGTACTCATATAAACAATCATGGCATTGTATTAAAGAGAATGCAATTTGTCATGTTCCTAAATGTAAATAGTTGCAATAAACATCTTTGCCACCAATTTCCAAAGTCAAAGTTATGAATACCCATTTTTGTTAAGTTAAATTAATTTCATAAACATTATGAATCCCACTTTTTAATTTAAATTAATTTTACAATCTAATGCTTATGATTGATTAAATTTAGTTGATAAGATTAAAGGATAATTAGAAAAAAATTAAAATGAAAAAAATTAAAATATAATTTTAAATTAAAAAAATACATTAGGAGTTTAACATCACTTGTGAATATTGGAATAGTGAGTTGTAAAAAAGAAAATGAAAATATTAAAAAATATAAAAATTAAATAATTCATATGTTTATGAAAATAAATAAAGGATAAACTCATAATTATAAAGAGTTTTTTAAGAGAGTTTTAATGTTGACATTGAAGCCAAATAGGGTCGTCTCTTTTTTCTCACATTATCTTGTTTTTACAAGATAAGATATAGGAATGGATAAACCAGAAAGGTGGAGCAAGGGTGAGCAACGTGAGAATTGTCATAAACATAATATCCTATGTAGAAAATGTGACACTAACAACTAGGACACTATGTTGCATACAATATTACCTAAAGGCCTTATAGTCCTTTTACTTGGAGGATGGGATGAATGATAACATAGATAAAACTAAGATATAAGTAGTTTTCTAGCTAGAAAAAAAGAACAAAACAACCACAAGTCATAATAGGAGGAAAGCCACCAGTAACCCAAAACTATCTATATTTGGGACTAATATTCAATGAGAAGCTAAGGTGACATGCACAAATGAGAAAAGACTACAATGAGGGTGAAAAACATTCTCCTTGATACAAAATAGATGTAGGACAACAAAGGTTTGGGATTGGAAAGTGGTTTGATCCCTCTTTAAAATGCTCATAACCCAATACTCCTTTATTGAAGTGAAATATGGGGACCAAAGATATCTAGAAACATATGAGATTTATCAGATCATGGGAGTAGAAAGACACGTTATAACAAGTTGTCCAAGAGTAAAAAACAACTCTCCTTATGAGATACTCCTCACTGAAATGTACGACTATACCCAATAGAACTAGAGGCACTAAGAACACTCACTTTGTATAAATAGAAAATGGAAACCATGGACAATAATGGGATTATGGTTAAAATCAATGAATATGAGTTGAAAACGAGGAAGAAAACATAGAATCAACACTGCATAAAATTATTTGAAGAGTGGGCTATAGAAGAAGAAAGGTACCCAGTGGATACAAAGACACTAGAAACTCATGTACAAGAATGCTACACAAAAGGGAAATGGAAAAAAATAAAAAATATTTCAAAAGAAAACAACAATATTACATAGACAACTTCAACAAATATATAAGATTAGATCAAAGAACAAAGTTACTCTAGGATCAACATCCTACGGTGTGAAAAACATGTAATAGCGTGACTACCAACTCAATTAGTTTGAGTTGTTAAACAAGAAGAGGGGAACAACCCAAAGAGTTATGGGAGGAAAGGTTATGTTGAGTACATGGAAAAGGAAAGGTAGAAATTGAGCAACATTTCTCCTACATTTTGTAGCACACTCATAAATAAATGGGAAGTCAAATTTCAATCTCAAAGATTGGGATTCAAAATTTCATGAGAATCTAGTGAGAGGTACATCAAGGTTTGATGAAAAAATGATGCAGGGAAGAAGTAGATGGTTGAGAGAAAATCAATGAGGCAACTAGCCCATGATGTAGAGTGAAGGGGACCAAATCTAGTTGAGTAAACCAAATCCATTATTTGGGTCATGCCATTACATGGATAACTCTAATAACCATAATTATTTTCTTTATTATCTTTGAAAATGGTGCACATAATGTAAACTTTTTTGTCCCATATGGGCATTCAGTTTTGTGGTCGATTTAATAAAATGTATCTATCTATTTAGCTATATTAACGTTTGAGGTTGAGAAAAAATAAGTAATACACTACAATGGACCTATGGAGTCTAATTTGAACAAAACACAGGTTTTATCCTATCAAGAGATCATATGACAATGTATGTTCCTCAAGAAGCCAACAAGGTCCTTGTGTCTCTTCCTATCTATTAAAAAATAATGGGATAATAAAACAACATGCCCATAGGGAGTTAGATCTAGGGGTATGCAACAATTTTCCCTTAAATTGAGTAAACTCACTAATAAAAATTACAATACACTTTTGTCTTCAATATAATTCCACGATCTAAACGTGTGAGAACCCCATTATATAATAATAATGTCTACAATATATTTCATAGTCAATCAAATTTGTGAAAATGAATTCTTCTCATAATGTTGAAACCAAGAATATATGTGTAAATTTTTTATATAATGCCCTATGGGTCATCTTTGACTTGTGGTCGTTATCTATTTGATGTTACATGTTATATTGTTACATTGGCACATCCTTACCATGAGATTTCATTTAGCATTAATACACCTCTTCTATATTGTGTGTTTGTGTGGCGAATAATCTCACGTATTAACAATAGTGAGATGGAGATGATGATCCATATTATATTGAGAACAAAATGAAACACACACAAAAATATAGAAGAATACAACAATACAGTGAAACCCAACTTCTATTAATGAATAAAATAGTAGAATAATGTATAACAAAAATGGCTAATATGGTGGTATCTTATCTCTAAAGAGAAAGTGATGTGAGCTCATTCGCAAAAAGATAATACCATGGGCCACGAGAATGGGATTTTAACATAAAGTAAGAACCCTAAAGGTATAAAACCCTAATACTAGGAGGTGAACCACCAAAATATTTGCATGCCTCGAGGTGGTTAGTTGATGCGTAAGATTTTCGGGGGCCCAACTTTTGCAAACAATCTTTGTCTGGGGTGTTTAGTAGCTCGTTGGAAAGATATACTTGAAAATTACATTTGTTGGTAGGGCTTGAGAATGCCATGGCAACAAAAATCCCCCGAATGAAAAAAAACATCATTTAGGGCCTAAAAACGAGCTCAAAAGTTTAGGACTCGGAAATCATAACAAAAAACGACTAAGATGGAGAATCCTGAAGAGTTAGTGGAAGAAGTGGGTGGCCACTGATATCCACCTAGATAAATCCTCCCCCCTTAAGAAGCAATGGTCCACATTGCGTCAATTTCCTTAAAGAGATGGGGGAACTTTTGTTGAATTTGAACCTTGGTGAGCCACTTGGCTTGCTTAAGTAGTTGTCCTGCTTTGACAACCCAATATAGTTGTATGTGCTGCTAGTGGGTTCCCTTCATCCTGGTGTCCATGATCCAATCCACTGGATCTTGTGCAATGCAATCGATATTAAGTTTTGTAGGGGCCAATTTCTCAACCACCTCTGAGATGCCCAACAAAGGTGGGAAATATGGTCAAAGAAACTCCACATTAAATATTGGGTGCAAGCCAAGGATAAGAGGAATACTCAATTCGAAATAATTTTCACCCACAACCATTGTGATGGTGTAAGGCCCTTATCAGAGTGGTATAAGCTTCCTATGGGGGCCTGTGAGGCTCTCCTTCTACAAATTCAACCATACTTTGTCACCAACCCGAAACTTGCGGGGAACCCGATGCTGGTAATGTCGTTGCTTATACTTGGCATTGGCCTCCTCCGAGATATCATGAACTTGTTGTTGGAGGTGTTGGATCCATTCAATAAATTTGGCTTCTTCGTCTGCCTCAGTTTGAGCATGGGAGGACTCTGTCGAGGAAGATGGAACTGACAGAGCTATATCAATGGGGACCAATGGTTGAAACCCCAAGCACACCTAAAAAGGGTTGTGGCCAATGGAGTTGTGGAGAGATCTATTAGCTATGCTGAACATATGGAAGGCTCTCATCCCATGTACCTGGATGCTTGGATTTGTACATGCATAGGATATGCACAATCATTGTGTTGACCACTTTCATTTTTCCATCAGTTTTGGGATGAAAGGTAGTTGATTTGGTCAGTTTGGTGTCCATAAGAGATGATAGGATAAACTATAAAGTAGTGAGAAACCTATTGTCCCTATCTGAAATAATGGCCCGTGGTAGCTCGAAATGAACCCAGAATTTCTCAAACAAGATACTAACAATGGCCTTGGTTGTGATACTCTTTTTACATGGTGTCAAAATGGTCATCTTAGAGAACTAATCTAAATACACAAAAATACAAATGTGACCATGTTTGGTGGAGGGAAAACTTGACATGTAATCCATGGAGATAGACTCCCAATTTTTTTTAGGGAAATCCAAGGAGCGTGCAACCCCTACCTCTTGATGGATGACTTAGCGATGGCACGAACAATGCACAACCTGATATGCTATTTGACGTCCAGTCGAAGCTTTGGCCAATAGAAATTCTTCTAAAGTACTGCTACTATCTTCTCTACACCGAAGTTCCCCGACACCCGACTGTAATGTGCCTCCCAAATTAGCTTTGCATGCTCGCTTGAAGAAACACAAACATGACATAGATAACACAAGACACGTCCTGGAGGTGGAAGTCTGAAACTTCTTTGTCGACACTCAATATCTCATAAGTAGCAACAAAGTCAGAGTCATTGTTGTATAATTGTGGCCACCTGGAGGTCTCATGCCCAAAAGAGTTAAGAACTATGGTGAGTGACATAATTGGGGGCCAAATGAGGTAGTCTGAAACACAGTTGGTGTTTCCATTCTTTTACTTAATGTTCAATTCGAATTTTTACACGTACATGGACCATTTTTTATGGTGGTCATTCTGTAGCATTTCTTGTGTCTACATGAATTGCAAAGGCTTGTGATAAGTTTGGATTTTCATTTCCTTTCCCAGAATATAATGCTTCCATTGTCGGCATGCCTACACAATGGATTACATCTCCTTATCATAGCTGGAATATCTGCAAACAACGTCATATAGTGTTTCACTATGATAGGATATTAGATGTCCCTACTAAGTGACGATGACACCAATAGAATAGTTGGAGGCATATGTCTCAATCTCAAATCAATGTTGTAGGTATGGCAATGTGAGGACTGGTGCAGGAAATATGTTGTGTTTTAGATCCTGAAATGTTTTCTACTATGATTTAGACTAGGAAAAGTTGGCTTTAGCTCCCCTCTTGGTCACTTGACTTGAGGGCCAAGCGATATGAGAGAACCCCAACACAAACATGCAGTAGAATTTGGCAAGGCCCAAGGTGGGCCCAAGAAGTTGCAGAGCTCTGTTAGATTTTTTGGGGTCGACCAATCATGAATGACTTGGATCTTGGTTGGGTCCACATGCACCCCATTTTCATCCACAATGTATCCTAAGTATTGGATTCTTTTCATGTTGAATGATAATTTATATAGATTGACGTATAACTTGTGTTGTCGCAAGGTGCTCATGACCTATTAAATGTGCTACAAGTGTAATGCCCAGGTTTGGATGAATACCAGAATGTCATCCAAATAGACGACCACAGATATTTTGTGAATGGATTTGAGATATAATCCATCATCCTCATGAATGTCACTGGAGCATTAGTCATTCCAAAAGGCATGACCAACCACTCAAAGAGGCCCTCTTTAGATTTGAAGGTTGTCTTCCATACATCAGTTGGTTCTATAAGAACCTAGTGAAAGCCTTACTTTAGATCAATCTTAGTGAAGAACTTGGAACCCTTAAGTTTATCAAGAAGATCGTCAATTCGTGGGATTGGATATCAGTTCTTGACAATGATTTTTTTCATGGCTCTATAATCAATAGAGGGCCGCCATCTCCTATCCTTCTTCTAGTACAACAACACAATTGGGATCCCACAAGGTGAGGAGCTTGGTCGATTGTGGCCCTTTTGGATGAGCTCATGAATAGGACACATTATTTCCTCATTATCCATAAGGAATTGTTTTTATATTGGAACATTGGGTAAGGGTCCACCAGGTATCAAATAAATGGGATGTTTGACTCGACAATGTAGAGGCACCCCTACAGGTGAAGCAAAGAGGTCTTTGTACTCCTCTACAATCTTGTCCACTTGCTTATGCTATGTAGAGAGACCTTATGATGAATTTGTGGTGGTCGCAATGACCTTTCATTCACCTTCGGACCAAGCCATGAAGAGGAAAAACTTCACAATATGAGATATTACCTTTCGTCACTGCTTTTTTGAGATAAATGAAATGACAGTAGTTGAAACTACCTCTGGTACCCTGTAGGGTTTACCTCCCATAGTAATAATGACACTACAAGGTAAAGCCTCATAAACAACATGATGTTTCCAGACATAAGGTTGTCCTAGAAGAACATCACAGACTTTGAGTGAAGAAACATCACACAATACTCCATCTTTGAAGGGATTGATGTCGTAGGACATGTTATTGCATAATTTGTACTTGCCCAAAGCCCAAGGCAAATAAGGAAGATTGACATAACAATGGGATATCCTATCATTGTTACCTCAATTGGAAATCCCCTCTTTTAGAAGTAGAAGAGAATCTACCCCAAGGGAGGCGTCCCCAGTGACCTAAAGGGATGGGTAGGTTAAGGTTATGTCAATAAATAACCCCCCTCTCAGTGATCACCAAAGTCAACAAAGTCTATGTATGAGAAAATGAGGCAAAGAAGTGCAATTTGTATACCTTCCCGGAACAAGAACAACATAGCGTATATATGGAAATTTCATGTACAAAAATGATATTAAAGCCTCCATGGACGATAGACAATGCAATTATATGGTGGCTAAAGAAAAATTGCAATAAATTATCAATTTACAACAATGATAAATGTTTTATAACAACCACAATAATTAATGCTCAAAATTGCAAGAAAATACCATGAAAACTTAGCATTTAGAAAGTGGATTATTTAACAATTATCACAAGCAATTTTTTAATAAGTTAGACGTGAGTTAGGTTATTGTATGCAACAAATTATCATGAATTAGTATGAATGTAGCAGTGATTTGCAACAACACTAAGTTAGGTAGTGGATTAGTCAAATATAGAGTTAACAAAGGTTAGTAATAGCTTCAATGAATAGAGTTTAAGTGTTTGTTTGATCAATCATTGACAAGAGAAAGTAGACAAGTGCCTTCTTTGGGTGTATGGAGTCAAGAACAACAACAATAAAACTTGGAGAAAGCAACAATGATAATTCTTTTCAAAGGAAAATAAATGAATACTAGAGGTGTTGGCACTTCAAGGCCTCAAGCATCCAAGTCTTGAAGAAAAATTCATTATGGAATGAGCACTTTTAGACCCTAGTGAATCTTCCCTCCTTAGACTATTGAAAATATATTATGCAACAAGCAACTAGGATGAAGCTACTAAAGTGCTAACACTTTAGGGCTCTAGTATCCTGTCCTAGACAAGGTATTCTTGAAAATTTTAACAAATAGAAAGGCTAGAGAGAGAAAGAAACACCTTATGTTTCTTTCATAGGGTTTAAGCAAGCAATTTCATAATCTTCAACATGAAATAAGTAAAATTTACCATGAACATTTATTACATCAACAAAATTGCATATTTTCTACTTACTTCACCAAGAATAATCAAGAAAAACCCTAGTTGAAGACTTTCCACCATGAAAATAGCCAAGATAGACCAAAAGAAGCCTCTCCAAGAAGATGCACACTAGTTATTTCAGCCAAGTAGCCTCAAAGGGGTGAAAATTTCAGTCCTCCACTCAAGTGGGCTGAGTTATGATCAAAATGAAATGAGGTTAGCCATATTTATAGGGGAAATCCTAACCTCATTTACCCAAAAGTTGTGTCTTTTCATAAAACTTAGCCTACATGTCATTTTTCTCATAAAAAATTAAAATTTAAATCAATTTTCCAAAAAATGACCATAAAGAGGGTGACGTTAGGCCTCCTCAAGGAGATGTTGAGGTCATCTACTGGAACGTTGGGCCTCCAAAGGTCTGTTTTCATGCCACACATGCCAAAATTGTGGTCTAGAATCTCCATGTGTCAAACCCTAGCCCTGAGTGACATCATGGGCTACTAGGGTGACATCCAAGGCCTCAAAGGGCTAATGTCTAGGTGGGAAAGGTTGGTAACTCATTGTCTAGGCCTACCTGAGTGCCTGCAAAGGATACATCTTCTTCCTTCACTTTGAAAACTGGTCATCACGATCTTTCCCTAGGCATGAGGTCTTTGCATCTATCCTTGGGCTTCAAACCCTAATGAAGGTCCTAGCTAATCATCTCCTCATGAATATCGATCCACCGGGAAAGGTACTACAAAGACAAATAGATACACCCTCCAAGGGTCCATGAGTCACAAGTATCATGACAAGTAAGCCACATCTAATAATCAAACCACTCGAACATGTGCATCAAACCCCCCTTTCCAAACTAAACAAATGCTCACAGACGTTATACAATTTGTCAAATTTAGGTGTGGGAGGGGTCTAAAGGCATCCTATTGGGTCAATCATTCCCTAAGTCCAAGGTGTTTCCCAAGAGAAACCCGTCAAAGACATGTGTGCATGTGAAGTGGAGTGGGTTAACTTCTGGGCATGGTCACATGACATACAAGGGTCCGTATTGTCTCATTTATGGGTGCATTTGTAGAGGGTGAGTTTCCCTTCATCCGTGATGAAACATTTTTCCAAGCCCAATTATTTCCATTAATCAATTAATTAAGGTCCAAACATTGGGTACTCCCAATAGTTAATCGATTAGCTTGGGGGGAAGTACTACATAGTCACTTGATGGGAGAGGTATACAAAGTAGCATGGGGGTATAATATAGCTTGTAACGTGCTTGTGTAGATCCCTCAACAAGAAGGACATCTATAAATGTGAAATTATGCTTTTGTAGGTCTTATAATTTTGAGAGATAACGGTTCATTGTTTCTCAAGACCTCTTGGGCGAGCATCTGGAAGGTTTTATGTTTCACTTTTATCTTTTTCCAGCTACTTTCCCCTCTGGGCCTTTATCCCCTTCTTGCCATGAAATGAGGTACAATCCCTTCGTGGGTAAATACACCCGAAGATACCAAAATATAAGGAGACAGAAGGAAAGAAGTATGAAAGGTGATAACTATGTTTGGGAATGGATGATGACTCTTCAAGGAACCCCCCAGTAGCACCCTATTCCCAAGGGTGATCAACTTACTAGGATAACATGACAACCACCAGGGTTAAATAAGTCAAAGAGTATAAATTCCAAGCAAACATTATGTAATCAAGAAATATTCTTTGCAACATGTTCAAATACTTTAACTATTAGAGTGACACTTACCATGATACCTGGACTCATTACCTCTTAAAGAAAGACCCATTGCCTTCTAGGAACAAGCTAGTGTGGTGGATGTTGTTGTTGCTGGTGATGTGTAGAATGCATCATCATGAAAAGAATGGCCCTTCAGGGCTATGATCTGTCCATCTGGCTCTCTACACTCCATTTCTGCAACCTCTGGGCCTCGATACATAATCTCCTTAGTTACCCCTAATTTGGGGGTAACAAGACATACAAAACTACTAGATAATGCGAAGGTCTCATCTCTAGCTATACCAATTGATGGTGTATGGTTGGGGGTGTGGCATCATCGACAAATTTAATATCTTGATAACCTCAACTAAGATCAATTTCTTTTGGCTCTTGTTGTCAACAATGAAATGTAGTGGGGTGCCCTTCACCCGGATTTGTGAATGGAATAAATGCTCCCCCTCCTCAAGCTCCCATAACTCGTTTGGTTGGATATTTGTGATTGCGATGGTAGAACTGGGTTCAACATCGATGATCTACTTTCCCTTATCCTATTCCAAATCATATTCTGAGTGAGGCTCTGACTCTTTTTCTTTAAGCTCGACCAACAATGATTGTTTTGAGTGACATTCATCAGTCTTGTGCTAGGGTATTTCGTGGAACTCATACCACTTTCCAGTATAATTTTTTGACTTCTAGTTACCCTTGTTTTCCTGTAGCTTGGACTGGTTGTATTGAGGTTGGCATTCCTTTCTCTATCCCTTGTTCTACGAGTTAGGGCCACCTTTACCATGCTTCTGTGGTTGCAAATTTGCAAACATGAACTCCCACTTATTCTACTACTTCAATTTCTTCTCGATTTTGATAGTGTATCGATAAGTGGTCCCCAGTGAGGATATGTCCAAGAAATCCATCTATGTTTGGATGTACCTATGTAGGACACTATGGTACTCCAAAACCAAGTGCCACTCGAAGTCTCTAATACCCATCTTTGAGCAGAGGGTATGGAAGATGTTGGTGTACTCTTACACTGTCTGGTCTCTTTCTTGATGCAGAGTCGTCCATCTCATGTATTGGTCATCATAGTTTCCAACAGGATAGAATTCCTCCTCAAGGGCATCAACAATTTTTTCCCAAGTGGGTCATGTCCCTAATGTCATAGAATCATCTTTGTTATGTCTCTCCTAGTAGTATTCCCACCAATCTTTGACATGGGGAAGGGTTTTATGGAGATTGAAGGTTATCTTTTCCATGTCGATTTTTTTTTGAACGGAGTAATACCCCTCTAACAAATTCAACCATCTCTCCAAAGTAGTTGCATCTATATGGCTTTCAAATAAATGGATATCAAAGTTAAATTGTACCTTGAAGGGTGTTGCACCTCCAAAATGGTTGTTTGTTGAAGGCGTCTCACCTATCATCAATAGTTGATCCGAAATCGGATCCAGAAGCCTGACAGGGCTTGAAAAATGCTCAAAAATGAAAGTGCTCAGAATCTGACGAAACCAACACCATTGCGTTCGTCTTGTCTTCCTGATTTCGGCGGTATATTTACTTTGTCAAACGGGCTCCGTATGCGAAAGTTATCACGTTCTGATCGGAAGCCCAAACAAGTAAAAAGTCAAAGGTCAACTGGTCAAAAAGTCAACGTTGATGGCAGCATGACATCAACATGCTGACTGTGCAGTAGATGACGTGGCACTCTCTAGCTGATGGTGATTGGGCAGGTTCGCTGACAAGGCAGACATGTGGCAGGCAACTGGACCAATCAATAGCTGACAAGTGGCATTAATCCGTCAAATGGGGAGATGCCACATGGCCCAGTCATGGGCAGCCATGTGACACCCAATTATCAATTGAAGTGGCATGTTTCAAAAATTGTTTGGGGTCCATGGGATTTGAACCCATGACCACCACCAAGCCCAACACCTTCAGAAATAGTCTTTTTGCCAATATACCAAATTAATGTTTATGTTAAAAACCCACATTATAAAACATATTGTATGGTTTTATGGCACATAAAGGAAAGGGGCTGGGGGATAAGCCCCAACCCATGGTTCAACTCGTGGTCTATGTGACCAACCACCCAAAGAGGGCGTAGGCGCATAACGCGTTAGCCATTGGGTCCTATGTGTAAGCGCTAAGAAACCAGGAGCTAGCGCGAAAGAGGGGCCAGCGCTTAGCCCTTTGGGCTAGCGCTTGGCCATATTGCGCCATACGACCATGCCAAAGGGAGCGCGCGCCCAGGTGAAAGGGGCTAGCGCCCATTATAGTTATAAAGTGGGTTATTTAACCAATTTTTGGGTTTTAATGGTAATTAAGTCTATTTTTAATGGTTTTTGGGAGTTATTGGGTAGTTTTGGAGCCTAAATTTTGGGAGGAAGTTGGAGATGAACAACCAACTTCCCAGCTATATAACCCAGGCCTGTTTGAGGCCATATGGGGCATTCAAAGCAGAATAATGCTGAGGAGAAGCCAAGCCAAATCCATTTTGAGGCAGAGAAGCTTTTGAGGAGAAGACGTTGTCGGATCATTTCTGGGAGCTCCGGACGTCCGTTTTGCGTGCCATTTTCTTTGCATGGTTCTAGAGATCTGTAAGAACATGAAAAGATCAGTCTTGTAGCCATTTGGCATTGCAATGATGTACTTTTGAGGTTTTGAACAGAAATAAAGAAGCCTCCCCCACAGAGAAAAAGGCTCGGAGACATAGGCAAAGTTGTGCCGAACTCCGTTATCAATCTGCGTGTTATGGTTTGTTGTTTATTCTTTCATTTCAGATCTGCAAATGTATATATGGCTGTCATAATTCCTCTTCTTTCCTCATTCCTTCAATAAGTTTCTCAAATGGTTAATTAACGCATGCAAAATTAAAACTCAACCATAAGTCATTAAAAGATCCTACGGATCAAGTGGTATCAGAGCTAGTTGACGTTTGGATTTGAGTTGCATGTTAACCAAGGAAAAGCTACAGCATGGTGAAGGCGAGCTTGTTGCAGAGAATCCATTAATTGGATTGAGAAAAAGAGCTTCTCACAACGAGAAGATGGCATCGGAAGAAGGGATTTCTCAAGATGAGAAAGAGTTCCGGAAAACATTCCTTG
>ML796009.1:279120-303538 GCA_009831015.1 Picea engelmannii | reverse complement strand
TTTTAGAGTTCACCAATACCTTCAATACCTTGCGCACCAATATGGGTATCAAAGACTCCGAGCGACATTCTGAAATACCATGGGGCTCTACACAGATACATCCAGACTGAAATGGATTTTTTGGACATCTCATCACTCGATGCTGCTTATTGATATGTTGTTAAAATTGAGAAGAATTTTAAGCACCAGAACAAACGAGAATTCGAGTCTGCAAATCTGCAACAACCAAAGTATGACAAAGACGACCCTAACAAACAGTCTCTCGAAGCCAGTCCAAGACACAGGAAAAGAAGGGTCACGGGAAGACAAAGAAGGACACAGAAAAATGGTGTGATTTCCACAAAAGCCCCTAGCACAACACCTATGAATGTCGCTCAAAATAGTCATTGGTAGCTAAGATAAAAAACAAGGAGCCAAACCCTGATTCATAATCCGATTCTGAAAATACTGGTAAATGAAAGATCATTGATGCAGACCCCACTTCTATTGTCACGACCACAACAATTCAACCATAAGAACCAACAGATCCTGAAGAGGGGGAGCGTCTTTTTCATTCACATATGTGGGTGAAGGGGGCCCCACTGCATTTTATTGTTGATAGCGGAAACCAAAAAAACCTCATCTCAGTAGAGGTCGTCAAACAATTGGGATTGTCGACAACACCACACCCGCAACCATACAACATCGGGTGGCTTCGGCAAGGACAAGATCTCCGTGTCATCCAACAGTGCCGATTGTCATACAGAATCCAACCCTTCAAGGATGAGGTATTATGTGATGTTGCCCCACTGGATGTCTATGATGTTCTCTTGGGCCAACCATATATGTGGAGACGCCATGCTGTTTATGAGTCTCGACCCCATATTGTCATTGTTACTTTAGGGGGTCATCTCTACAGAATACCAGAGGTAGTTCCAACTATTGTTCCACCTAAAAAGTGTCGAAAGGTAGTATCTCATACTGCAAAATTCAACTTCTTCACAATTTGTTCAAAAGGGGAACAAAAGGACACTGCAACCACTACAACCTCGCCCCCTAGACCTTCTATCCAACAAAAGCAGGTCGACAAGGTTGCAACAAAGTGAAAAGATTCCTTCTACACACCTTCCTCTCATGTAGCTCGACTTGTTGAACAACCTCAACTTCAACAGGTTCATGACATACTTCCACAAACTAAGCAGCGCGACGTCTCCAACAATACAAGCAACTCACCAAGATGCAGATCCAACAAACACTTTTCCCTCTTCCTCGAGAACTCAACGCAATGGAGACCATTTCTTCCTAAGGAGGGAGGATTGATCCAGGTGGATATCGGTGGCCACCCGCCTTTTCCAACTGGCTCAAAACAGTGTTTTGGCAATTTTGGCAATTTTCTATTTTTAGCATGTTTTAACTTCCGGGGCCATTTTGAGGGCCTAAATAAAGGTTTTTTGAGATCAAGGTTCTCAATGATAGCCAAATGCATGATTTCCCCCCCAAAATGAATCTCCTCGACGATAACTTTCCAACGAGCTATCATACGCCTAAAACACAGATCGTATGCAAAAGTTACGACCCGAGGAAGTTGATGTACTAACTTACCCAAATGGGTCCCACATGACTTTTGGCGCTTCATCTCCTAGGGTTAGGTTTTAATATGTCTAGGGTTTTTGACATTCCTATTTATTGTAAAAAGGCCTTCAGAGCCTCATTGTAATCATCTTCTTACGAATGCGAGTAGCCGTCACATCTCTTCTCAGAGATAAGCTGCCACCATTCTAGCGAGTCTTTCACTCTGTATTTTTACAATCTCTGTACATTTCTTTCATTAATAGAAATCATGTATTACTGTATCTTTGTGTTTATGGTTGCATCTCTGATATATTTCTGTTATATTATTGGATATACGCGATATCTTTGTGCATTTATTTATTATATCTCCGCTCTCATTTCGTGCCGAAAATAATCCAGATCAGTAGTATCAGAGCAGGCTTCTCTTGATCGTTTTTTCAATGCATGTCCCCGACGAGGTCTGAGTATAGCAAGTTGGGTCTCGATCTTGTCTCTCTTGAAGACAATCGCTCTCGAACACCCAAGAAACTCTCAATGGCGGAAGAAAAGAAAAATGATGGAGCAGACGATCCTATCAATTTGTTGCTTGAGAAAGCTCTCACACGACAGAGGGACGAAATGATGGAGAATTTTTCCCACATCCTTAAACGCCTGTCGATAGCATCAGACACATCTTCATCAAGAGACCACTTTGGAGGCACCTCGCCTTTCAAGGTACACGTTAATTTTGATATTCCTCTATTTGAAGGACAGATAGATGCAGAAGCCCTAGAAAAATGGTTAACTCTGCTAGAAGGTTATTTCTCCGTTCACAATTTTTCCGACAAAGAAAAGATCACCTTCACACTCCTTAAAGCTCTCCCTCATGTCAAACATTGGTGGGAAACTTACTGGGAGCAAAGTTCCACAAAGGAGTCTGGAATATATGGGGCCAATCCCACTTGGGATTTTTTTGTGGATGCGGTAAAGGAACAATATTACCCTGTTGGTAACTATGAGGACCAATACATGAGATGGACCACACTGCGGCAAGAGAGGGGCCAAGCAGTTCTGGAGTTCACCAATACCTTCCGTACCTTACGCACCAAGCTAGGTATCGAAGACTCCGAGCAACATTTGGTTCTGAAATACCGTGGGGCTCTACACAGATACATCCAGACTGAAATGGATTTTTTGGACATCTCATCACTCGGTGCTGCTTATCAATATGTTATTAAAATTGAGCAGAAATTTAAGCACCAGAACAAATGGGAATTCAGGTCTACAAATCCGTAACAACCAAAGTATGACAAAGACGGCCCTAACAAACAATGTCCCGAAATCCATTCCAAGACATAGGAAAAGAATGGTCACGGGAAGACAAAGAAGGACACCGGAAAATGGTGTGATTTCCACAAAAGCCACTGACACAACATCGATGAATGCCACTCAAAACAGTCATTGGTGGCCGAGATCAAAGACAAGGAGCCAAACCCTGATTCAGAATCCGATTATGAAAATATCGGTGGCCACCCGCCTTTTCCAACTGGCTCAAAATAGTTTTTTGGCAATTTACTATTTTTAGCAGGTTTTAACTTCCGGGGCCATTTTGAGGGCCTAAATGAAGGTTTTTCGAGATCAAGGTTCTAAATGATAATCAAAGGCATGATTGAGCCCCAAAAATTAATCTCCTCAACCATACCTTTCCAACGAGCTATCGTATGCCTAAAACAAAGATCTTATGCAAAAGTTACGACCCCGGGAAGTTGATGTACTAACTTACCCAAACAGGGCCCACATGACTTTTGGTGCTTCATCTCCTAGGGTTAAGTTTTTGGATGTCTAGGGTTTTTGGCATTCTTGTTTATTGTAAAAAGGCCTTTAGAGCCTCATTGTAATCATCTTCTTGCGAATGCGAGTAGCCATCACATCTCTTCTTAGAGATAAGTTGCCACCATTCTAGCGAGTCTTTCACTCTATATTTTTACAGTCTATGTACATTTCTTTCATTAATAGAAATCGTGTATTACTGTATCTCTGTGTTTATGGTTTCATCTTTGGTATATTTTTGTTATATTATTGGATATACATGATATCTCTGTGCATTTCTTTATTATATTTCCGCTCTCATTTCGTGCCAAAAATAATCCAGATAAAAAATAGTAGAATATTGTAGAACACAACTGGCTATAATGGTGGTAGCTTATCTTTGAAGAGAAAGAGATGTCGGCTACGATCATTTGAAAAAAGATAATACCATGGGATGTAAGAATGTCCTTTTAACATAAAGAAATAACCCTAAAGTTACAAAACCCTAACCTTAGGATGTGAAGTGCCAAAAGGTTTGCGGGCCTCAAGGTGGCTAGTTCACGTGTCAACTTCCCCGGGGCACAACTTTTGCATACAATCTTCGTTTGGGGCATTTAGTAGCTAATTGGAAATATCTAGTCGAGAAGTACAATTATTCGTAGGAATGGGGTATGCCACGATAAATCTAGGCCCCTGAATGGTAAAAAAAGAATCATTTAGGGCCTCAAAACAACCCATAAGTTCAAGGCCTGAAAATCATAACAAAAAACGACCAAGATGGAGAACCGTGATGTCTAAGTGGAAGAGGTGGGTGGCCATCAATATCCACCTGGATCAACGGGATTGTATGAAATTACTTGTACCAAAATACTTTCCAATTCCAAAGTTGGCTTTAGGGTACAATCCTTCAGGTTGATGCGATAACATGCTCCCTCACTCTTGTATGGACATCACTGATAGTTGTGGCATCATGCCTTATGGGTCGTATTCAACTTGCGATTTTTTTTCCAGGGAAAATCTTGTGGGGGAACCCAATGGATGGTTCTCCACATTCATAGATGAAATCCCTAGTAAATTCATTGATGTAGAAAAGTGCACCTCGACTAGGGAGATCAAACATGGCACATCTCATCATAGAACTAGACAAATGCCCAACAACATTGACGACAATTAGTTGAGCTAACCCCTTGGGTTATTCATCTCGTGGTTGTTATTTTATGTGATATCGTGTTATATCTTGTTAAAGTGACAAGTCCCTATGTTAATATTTTGTTGCACATTAATATTCATCTTCTAAATTTTGTATTAACATGAGTGTTGGGTGTGTGAGTTGTAAATAATCCCACATACATAACGATCATGTGATAGAGATGATTTATAAAACATTGCTTATACCAAAAGCTTTGTTAATATAGAAGTTGGGTTTGGGGTGTAGGTTCCTTGGTTAATGTGATATATTCCTCCTTCATTCCAATACTAACATTGTTGTGGTGTCATATCTCTTTTGTCATTTTTATCCTTTGATTATTATCTATGTTATCTAACATGTTTTCTAATCACCATTTTCATATTTCTGTGATGAGGATTTCAGAGTTATTTACCATATATTCCACAGTCAGAGCTATATTTTCATCGACGTTTCGAATTCGAATCAAGATTCATCTTTAGAACCAATCGTCAAAAATAAGAACTGCCAATTTGCATAATAAATACAACATGCAGAACATGTTTTAGAACTAGACAAATCGACTAAACTTAATTGTAAAACCTAACACAATAATAATGAATAAAACCTAAAATGTATAACGTATAAAACCTAAATAAAAGTCAATAATACTAATATATAATAAATTAATAATATTAATATTGATACATAATAGACTAATAGAAGTCACACACTAAGATCTAACTAAAGAACTATTATTAATAAATGGTAATAAATAGTGATTTAGAAGTTATGGGATTTTTTATTATAAAATCATGTAAACCCTAGATCTGTTTGGTGAAAATTAATAGGTAGAGTATGAGAATTACTAAGTAGTATATTAATATGTTACTGTAAGTAATATAAACTAAGTATTAATGTATAGGTTATTGAGTAATAACTAAAGGTGCACGAGTAATAACTAATAAAAATGATAATATCCTAAGTATTAATTACATGGTGTTTATGTTAGTAATAAGTAAAGGTGCACGAGTAATAACTAATAAAAATGATAATATCCTAAGTATTAATTACATGGTGTTTATGTTAGATAAGATATTAGACCTAATCAAATAATGGATAGTTCATAAAGGTGGAGAAGGTTTTATTATAAAACATAGAATATTATTAATGTGCCTAAAATGAATAAGTGATAATAAGCACTATGCTAGGTTAGGAAAAGAAGAAGAGGACCCTAGATCTAAAACAATATGAAAGGAATGAAAAGGGGAAAAAGTAAAGTGAATGAAAAGGGGAAAAAGTAAAGTATCAAACCTGATTGTTCATACCTGGTTTATCAAAGTCTTTTAGTTGGTTTATCAAGGGGTGTCAAAAGCTACTTATTTCAAGGTCACCATTTTTGTTTATGTTATTGGGGTGTTTGATTATTTCTACAATCTTTTTAATACCCATTTTTGTTTATGTTATTGGGGTGTTTGATTATTTCTACAATCTTTTTAATACGTATTTTGTAGTAGTTGTATTTTTTCATGAAAATCTTGGTATCCTATGTAAATACACTCATTTCTAATATTTTCTTTGTACACCTTTAGTTATTACTCAATAACCTAGACATCAATAACTTGAACATTAATACTTAGTTTATATTACTTGCACCACTAGGTAACATATTAATATACTACTTAGTAATTAGAATACTTTACTTATTAATTTTCATTGAATAGATCTAGGGTTTACAATTATAATAAAAATTCCCATAAGTCATTACCATTTATTAATAATAGTTACTTTTAAGTTTTTAAGTTAGATCTTAGGTTGTAACTTCTATTAGTTTATTATATATTAATATTAATATTATTAATTTATTATATATTATTATTGACTTTTATTTAGGTTTTATATATTGTATATTTTTAGGTTTTATTCATTATTATTGTGTTAAAATTTACAATTAGGTTTAATTTATTTGTTTAGTTCCAAAAAATGTTCAGTATCATGTATTTATTGTGTAGATTGGCAGTTCTTATCTTTGATGATTAGTCCTGAAGATGAATCTTGATTTGGATTCGAAACATCGATGACAATATGGCTCTAACTGTGGGATATATGTTAAATAATTTTGAAAATGCTCACCACATAAATATGAAAACAATGATTAGAAAGCAATTAGAAAACAATGATTAGAATGCTCACCACACGAAAAAGGGTGACATGTCAACAAAGATAAAGGGGTACTAAAAAAATAAAAGTTTGACATCCATGCCATGTCAACAAGAAGAAAGGGGTTCTAAGCAAGTGAAGAGGTCAAAATCTATGCCAGCTCAACAAGGGTGACACATCACCTAAGAGTAAGGGGTACTAAGGAAAAGAGAAGTTGAACACCTATGCCATGTAAGTTTTAAACCTGCGAAGTAAAGCAATGCATATATATTCTTAAGCAATACAGAAATTAATCAATGGCTCATACACAGAATACACAGAGATCTTTACCGGAAACCCTCAACTGGGAAAACCTTTCTTTTTCATTATATCGAATTTCACCATTCGCCATACAATATATACAATGTTTTTAGGTATTCCGTAGATACCAAAACCCTAATCCCTGTATCTGACGCAC
Organism: Picea engelmannii; assembly: GCA_009831015.1. Lineage (NCBI taxonomy): Eukaryota > Viridiplantae > Streptophyta > Pinopsida > Pinales > Pinaceae > Picea > Picea engelmannii. Next base: position 296,417 of record ML796009.1, on the reverse strand, counting down.
CCACACACACACACATGCAAAGAATATAACACATACCCAACATGCCACATGAAAAAGTGTGACACGTCAAGCAAGATAAAAGGGTACGAAGAAAAATAAATGTTTGACACCTGTGCCATGTCAACGAGGAGAAAGGGGTATTAATAAAATGAAGAGGTCAACAATTATTCCAACTCTACAAGGGTGACACATCACCTAAGAGAAAGGGGTACTAAGGAAAAGACAAGTTCAACACCTATGGCACACAAAAAAGGGTGGCATGTCAACAAATATAAAGGGGCACTAACAAAAAAAAAAAGTTTGACACACGTGCCATGTCAACAAGGAGAAATGGGTACTAAGAAAATGAAGAGGTCGAAAGCTATGCCAACTTATCAAGGGTGACACTTCAACTGATATCAAGGGGAACTAAGGAAAATATAACTTGAACACCTATTCCACATGAAAAAGGGTGACATGTCAACAAAGATAAAGGGGTACTAAGAAAAATAGAAGTTTGACACCTGTGCCATGTCAATAAGGAGAAATGGGTACTAAGAAAATGGAGAGGTTGAAAGCTATGCCAACTCAGTAAGAGCGACATGTCGCCTAAGAGAAAGGGGTACTAAGGAAACAAGAAGTTCAAAAACTATGCCACACAAAAAAGGGTGACACATCAACAAAGATAAAGGGGTACTAACAAAAATAAAAGTTTGACACCCGTGCCATGTCAACAAGGAGAAGGAGGTACTAAGAAAATGAAGAGGTTGAAAGATATGCCAACTCAGTAAGGGTGACAAATCACCTAAGAGAAAGGGGTACTAAGGAAAATATAACTTCAACAACTATGGCACACAAAAAAGGGTGACACATCAACAAAGAGAAAGGGGTACTAAAAAGAAAAAAAGTTTGACACCCGTGCCATGTCAACAAGGAAAAAGGGGTACTAAGAAAATGAGAGGTCAAATTTTATGACAACTCAACAAGGGTAATATGTCGCCTAAGAGAAAGGGTTACTAAGGAAAAGATAAGTTCAACACATATGCCACACGAAAAAGGGTGACACGTCAACAAAGATAAAGGGGTATTAAGAAAAATAAATGTTTGACACTTGTGCCATGTCAACAAGGAGAAAGAGGTACTAAGAAAATGAAGAGGTAGAAAGCTATGCCTACTCTGCAAGGGTGACATGTCACCTTAGAGAAAGTGGTACTAAGGAAAAGAGAAGTTCAACACCTATGCCACATGAAAAAGGGTGGCACATCAACAAAGATAAAGGGGTACTAAGAAAAATAAAAGTTTGATACTTGTGCCATGTTAACAAGTAGAAAGGGGTACTAAGAAAATGAAGGGGTCAAAATGTATTTGAGCTCAGCAAGGGTGACACATCACCTAATATCAAGGGTGTAACATCCTACAACCCAAATGAGGGACATGCCGGTGCATAATAACTCACAACTACAAAATTTATGCTAATTGATTAATTCTTTTATAAAAAACAGATTTCCTGTAGCTTTCATATATGACTTAAAATAGATTTAGCTATTGTTCACTACCATGAAATGGATGCATTGAAAACATACTAAAATAGACATGAATGCAACTAATAAACTTCATTATAGCAACATATAAATCATTCCCAATACACAGAGTTCATGTACAACAATTTAACTCAAAAATATAAAGTGAAATAAGATAAAACACTTATCTTTTGTAAATAGTTGTGCAACCAACTACTTGGGACAAACGTTCCACCCAACCATAGACTTATTGTTCCATATCTCAATATCCAGTCACCCCTGAGATGACACTAGTAATCCAGAAAAGAGAGTGGTCTCTCACAATCCCCTCCCATATCATAAAACTCACAACCCATTGATACGTTCCTACAACTATCCCAATTTTTCCACCATCTCTCTTCCTCTTGAGTTGTCCCTACCCAAGGAATGTACCCCTTCACTGATATTAGTCAATTGAGCATCCCATTTGTTTATAAAGGTCTCTCTACCACTTTTTACTAGGAATCTCTCAGTTGGGAACTCCACAGAACTTGTTGTTAGGAAAACTACCACCAAACCAACAACAAACACTTTTTGTTTTAGTGTAACTCACACACGAGTTCAATCGTCAGGCCTAATAGATCGATTCTTCAATTATAACTTGGTTCTTCAATTTCCATCTCTAAACATGCTTCAATGCACTACAACTTGCTCTAAAATTTGCCTCCATGGCTGCACCAACTCCAAGATCTCTTTCTTTCTCTCCCCTTGCTCCCCATGCACAAACACTAAATGTGTCAAAATTGTTGTCCCGATCCATATGAATTTCCTATCTTTGACTTGCCTTTATTGACTCGCACTCTTCCCCAAGATGATTGTACTCAACCCCCATGTGCACAATAACTTCGGGATGTGACCACTCACACCCACCCTCTAACATGCATTCAATGTTTGTCTTTGAGAACACTCAATCAAAAATTGGAAGGTTCATATACAAATAGAAAATGTAGGAAAATGAGTTGAATTAATATACATGGGTAATTACGCCTTGTATCCCTCTTGGCCATTATCGTAGACACTCCCTTTTCTTGTCGATTAATTCAGCCCCCATCTCTTGTCCATGTCCCCTTTGTAGCTAGCATCACATTATATTATTAAAACATTGAAATACAATTCACATATTACATCACTTGGTCGGAGCCACATGTTATATCTACATAAGAATTAATTAAACTGGGATTATAGTAGGGATTTTACAAAGGGGTATTAAGGAAAAGAGAATTTCAACACCTAAGCCACATGAAAAAGGGTGGCACGCCAACAAATATAAAGGGGTACTAAGAAAAATAAAATTTTGACATCGGTGTCATGTTAACAAGGAGAAAGGGGTACTAAGAAAGTGGAGAGGACGGAAGCTATGACAACTCAAAAAGGGTGACACGTCACCTAAGAGAAAGGTATATTAAATTAAATACAATTTCAACACCTATACCACACAAAAAAGGGTGACACGTCAACAAAGATAAAGGGGTACAACGAAAAATAAAATTTTGACACCCGTTCCGTGTCAACAAGGAGAAAGGGGTACTAATAAAAAAGAGAGGTTGAAATCTATGCCAATTAAGTGAGGGTAACACATCAACTAAGAGCAATGGGTACTAAGGAAAAGAGAAGTTCAACACATATGCCACACAAAAAAGGGTGACATGTCAACAAAGATAAAGGGGTACTAAGAAAAATAAAAGTTTGACACCCATGCCATGTTAACAAGGAGAAAGGGGTATTAAGAAAAAAAAGAGGTGGAAAGTTATGCTAAACAAACAAGGGTGACACATCACCTAAGTGCAATGGGTACTAAGGAAAAGATAATTTCAACAACTATGCCACAAAAAAGGGTGACATGTTAACAAAGATAAAGGGGTACTAAGAAAAATAAAATTTTGACACCCGTGCCATGTCAACAAGGAGAAAGAGGTACTAATAAAATGAAGAGGTTGAAAGTTATTCAACCTTAACAAGTGTGACATGTCACCTAATATCAAGGGGTACTAAGGAAAAGAGAATTTCAACACCTATGCCACACGAAAAAGGGTGAAATGTCAACAAAGATAAAGTACAAAGAAAAATATAAGTTTGACATCTGTTCCATGTCAACAAGCAGAAAGGGGTACTAAGAAAACAAATAGGTTGAAAGATATGCCAAAAATCAAGGGTGACATGCCACCTAAAATCAAGGGGTACTAAGGAAAAGAGAAGTTCAACACCTATGGCACACAAAAAGGGGTAACACATCAACAACGATAAAGGGGTACTAAGAAAAATAAAATTTTGACACCCGTGACATTTCAAAAAGGAGAAAGGGGTACTAAGAAAAAAAAGAGGTAGAAAGCTATGTCAACTCAACAAGGGTGACACGTCATCTAAGAGCAAGGGGTACTAAGGGAAAGAGAAGTTCAACACCCTTGCCACATGAAAAATGGTGACATGTCAACAAAGATAAAGGGGTACTAAGAAAAATAAAAGTTTGACACCCGTGCCATGCCAACAAGGAGAATGAGGTACTAAGAAAATGAAGAGGTTGAAAGCTATGGAAACTCAGTAAGTGTGACACATCACCTGATAGATAGGGGTACTAAGGAAAAGAGAAGTTCAACACCAATTCCACACGAAAAAGGGTAACACGCCAAAAAAGATAAATGGGTACTAAGAAAAATAAAACTTCGACACCTATGCCATGTCGATAATGAGAAAGGGGTAATAATAAAACAAAGAGGTCAAAATCCATGCTAACTCAACAAAGGTGATATGTCACCTAAGAGCAAGGAGTACTAAGGAAAATAAAATTTCAACACCTATGCCACTCAAAAAAGGGTGACATGTCAACAAATACAAAGGGATACTAAGAAAAATAAAAGTTTGACACTCGTGACATGTCAACAAGGAGAAAGGGGTATTAAGAACACTCGTGACATGTCAACAAGGAGAAAGGGGTATTAAGAAAATGAATAGGTCAAAAGTTATGCCAACTAAATCTTTTGTATTGAGCCAGGTTGAAAGTGTGATATGCCAACAAATATAAAGGGGTAATAAGAAAACTAAGAGGTCGAAAACTATGTAAACTTAGCAAGGGTGACACGTCACCTAAGAGCAAGGGGTACTAAGGAAAAGAGAAGTCCAACACCTATGCCACACTAAAAAGGGTGACAGGTCAACAAAGATAAAGGGGTACTAAGAAAAATAAAAGTTTGACACCCATTCCATGCCATCAAGGAGAAATGGGTACTAAGAAATCGAAGAGGTCGAAATCTATGCCAACTCTTTAAGGGTGACACATCACCTAAGAGCAAGGTGTACTAAGGAAATGATAATCTCAACACCTATGCCACACAAAAAGGGGTGACACATCAACAACGACAAAAGGGTACTAATAGATATAAAAGTTTGACACTTGTGCCATGTCAACAAGGAGAAAGGGGTACTAAGAAAACAAAGAGTTTGAAATCTATGCCATTTCAGAAAGGGTGACATGTCAACTAAGAGCAAGGGGTACTAATGAAAAGAGAAGTTCAACACATATGCCACAAAAAAAAGGGTGACACGTCAACACAAATAAAGGGGTACTATGAAAATGAAGTGGTCGAAAGTCATGCCAACTCAACAATGGCGACATGCCACCTAAGAGAAAGGGGTACTAAGGAAAAGAGAAGTTCAACACCTATGCCACACGAGAAAGGGTGACACATCAATAAATATAAAGGGGTACTAAGAAATATAAAAGTTTAACATTTGTGCCATGTCAACAAGGAGAAAGGGGTGCTAAGAAAATGAAGAGGTCAAAATCTATGCCAACTCGGAAAAGGTGACACGTCACCTAATAGCAAGGGGTACTAAGGAAAAGAGAAGTTGAACACCTATGCCATACAAAAAAAGTGTGACACGTCAACAAAGAGAGAGGGGTACTAAAAAATAAATGTTTGACACCCGTGCCATGTCAAAAAGGAGAAAGGGGTACTAAGAAAATGAAGAGGTAGAAAGTTATACCAACTCAACAAGGGTGACACATCACCTAAGAGAAAGGGGTACTAAGGAAAGTGTAAGTTCAACACCTATGGCATACAAAAAATGGTGACACATAAAAAATATAAATGGGTAGTAAGAAAAATAAAAATTTGACACTCGTGCCATGTCAATAATAAAAAATGGGTACTAAGAAAATGAAGAGGTCGAAAGCTATGCCAACTTAGCAAGGGTGACACATCACCTAAGAGAAATAAGTACTAAGTAAAAGAGAACTTCAATACCTATTCCACACGAAAAAGGGTGACACGTCAACAAATATAAAGGGGTACTAAGAAAAATAAAAGTTTGACATTGATGCCATGTCAACAAGGGGAAAGGGGTACTAAGAACACCGAGAGGTCGAAAACTATGCCAACTAAATATTTTATATTGAGCCAAGTCTAAAATGTGACACATCAACAAATAAAAGGGGTAGTAAGAAAAATAAAAAATTGACACTCGTGCCATGTAAACAAGGAGAAAGGGATACTAAGGAAACAAAGAGGTTGGAATCTAATCCAACTCAACAAGGGTGACATGCCACCTAAGAGAAAGGGGTAATAAGGAAAAGAGAATTTCAACCCTATGCCACACAGAAAAGGGTGACACGTCAAGAAAGATAAAGGGGTACTAATAAAAAATAAAGTTTTACTCTCATGCCATGTCAACAAGGAGAAAGGGGTACTAAGAAAACAAAGAGGTCAAAAGATATGCCAACTCAGTAAGGGTAAAATATCACCTAAGATCAAAGGGAACTAAGGAAAAGACAAGTTCAACACCTATGCCACATGAAAAAGAGGGTGACATGTCAACAAATATAAAGGGGTATTGTTAGCGACATTTCTTGTCCTAGGCGTAAGAGTATTCAGGTCTGCAAGTTGTACGAGGAGCGCCCAAGCACAGCATGGAAAAATATCGTTTCAAGATTCCAGCCAGTAAGCGAGCGAAATTATATTGACGATGGTCCAGATCATTTCATAAGAGTAGATCGACGGTCAGTGGGAAATCGCGGATAGTAGAGTCGCGCCGAGATTAGCACAAATAGATCACACCCATATTATATGCAGGAAAGAATAACAGCCGTCCATCCGAGTGACGCGTGGCACGAGATCCAGTCGCGTCGACTTTTCGGCAGTCGCGATTTCAAGGGGTGAAGGTTTTATGTCATTGTATATTTCGAAACCCCGAACCCCGAAGCGTCAATGGTGCCCAAAGTCGGGCCCGCAGTATCAAGGGGCAGTCTCAGCCGTCCATCTGAAGCGGACACCTGGCGCGCGATTAGGCTCCCCGCCTTTTCGCCCATCGTGGCTTCAAAGCGCAAGTAGCATCTCCCTCATATCCCCGAAGCGCGAAGTAACGAGAGCGTCCAGGACCTGGGGCCCACAGTAGCGTCGGGAGAGTTTAGGACCATCATATTTGGAGGATGCGTGGCGCCCAATTGAGCCGTCTCGGCGTTTCGCCCATCGCAACTTCGAAATGCAAGAAGCAGCTCCATCTTTCCCCGATGCACGAAATGACGAGAGCGTCCAGGACCTAGGGCCCACAGCATTGTCGGGAGAGTTCAGAACCGTCAGATCCAGAGGGGCGCGTGGCGCCAGATTAAGCCATCTCGGCATTTCGCTCATCGCGATTTCAAGAAGAAAGGATTAACTCCTTCTGTTCGCGAACGCCGAAAGCGCTCTGGGAATAAACCCGGGGTCACAGCCTGTGGTCACTTGGGAAAGAAAGGAACTATGCTGAAAGGGGCCAAAGGCGTTGAATCCAGTCGCCGAAAGGATCGTCTCGATCTCCAGGTACCATCTGATACGATCCCGCTCTCGGCCTTCGCTTGGAGTAAATAAAGGCGAGAAGGGGTGGGTTAAACCTCTCCTCATGCATTAAGTGTAAGGTATGGAAGGTCTGGCAAGTGGTCCGCTCGAGAGGGTCCTGTGTACCCAGTTCTTCAAAGAAGCCATGTTGAAGTCCTCGATTAGACAGAGAAGTCTGCACACGCCATTTTGGCCTTTAATGTTTCGACTACCTCCCCTGCAAAGGCCATATGAAGTTAAGGTAGTGTCTGTCATAGGCACACGATCATCCTGAGTCTGCATGGGCAGACTGTCAGAAGACATGCAGACACAATATTTTAATGCAACGTCTTGTTTTTGTTGTTGTTGTTGTTTTGGACTATATGTAGGCATTTTCGCCATTTTTGTAAGCATCGATGGTAGAGCGAAGCTCCCGATTGTAAAGTTTTAGCACAGACTCTAGTTCTCTGGTTATGCATCTGTATGTGAGATTTCTTGTTTTATGACAGACAGTCTTTCTTACTCCATCTAATTTTCGTCTTATGCTGAGAGAGTTCGTGAACGACTGATTCGTGCGAATTATTGCAATCATGTTATGATAAAGGATTTATTGTTGCATTGTTGTATTCTCCGGCGTTTTGCATTTGAATGCAAGAAGATCTTGCGTTTAGATGTCTTCTCCCACAGCCTATTAGAAACCTGATGTTTACGACAGACCTTTGCACCTCTCTGATACAAGTCTCCCCCCTACTCACCCTTACTACAACTTACTGTTTGAAGTTTGATTAAGACCTCACCTGCCCATGCCTACTTGGCCTAGTTTCGAAGTTAGAACCACACCGTCTTGAGTTGGCTTCCAATCGATCACCCCATTAAAAAAATCGTGACATAAACTGATGGGCGTCGGGCTCTGTTCCTGTTGCAATCCAGGGGTGACTTCCGACGCTAACAGGTACTAAGAAAAATAAAAGTTTTACACTCGTGCCATGTCAACAAGGATAAAGGGGTACAAATAAAACAAAGAGTTCGAAATCTATTCCAACTTAGCAAGGGTGACATGTCACCTAAGAGCAATGGGTACTAAGGAAAAGAGAATTCCAACACCTATGCCACGTGAAAAAAGGGTGACACATCAACAAACATAAAGGGGAACTAAGAAAAATAAAGGTTTGACACTCGTGCCATGTCAACAAGGAGAAAGGGGTACTAAGAAAACAAAGAGGTTGAAATATATTCAAACTTAGCAAGGGAGACACGTCACCTAAGAGAAATGGGTACTAAGGAAAAGAGAAGTCCAACACCTATGCCACAGAAAAAATGGTGACACGTCAACAAACATAAAGGGGTACTAAGAAAAATAAAAGTTTGACACACGTGTTGTGTCAACAAGGAGAAAGGGGTACTAAGAAAAAAAAGAGGTTGAAAGCTATGCCAACTCAGTAAGGGTGACATGTCACCTAAGAGAAAGGGGTATCAAGGAAAAGATAATTCCAACATTTATGCAGTGACACGTCAACAATGATAAAGGGGTACTAAGAAAAATAAAGTTTTGACACACATGCCATGTCAACAAGGAGAAAGGGGTACTAAGAAAACAAAGGGGTCAAAAGCTAGATTTAATTGTGGACAGAGAAATAACCCTCTAGCAGATTTAACCATTTTCCCAAGGTGTCAACATCTATATGGCCTTAAAATATAGGAATATCAAATTTAAATTGTACCTTGAAGGGCTTCGCACCTCCAAAGTGACTGATGGTTGAAGGTTCCTCTGTTGTCGTCGATAACCATCGAAGGATATGGGAGAAATTATCCATCATCTTGTTCCTTTGTCGTGCGAGGGATTCCTCGAGAAACAGTTTGAAAGGATCTCTTGTCCCATTTTCCCACTTTTCTTCCACCATGGGAGGTTTCTTGGGTGTGAGAGAGTGGTTTTCAGTAAGAGAAACAAGCTCAATACCCAACTCTTTATACCCTGACCTCGTTAAGGACATGCACTAAGAATGACAAGGAGCAAACTGCTCTGATACCACTAATCCAGATTATTTTCAGAACGATATGAAGGCAGTAATATAATAGACATATAGAAAGGACATACACAGATATATGGAAAGGAACAAAGTAATACAGTAAATCTTAGATTCTATTAATGGTTGTCAATACAAAAGTCTGTAAAATGCAAAAGCACACAAGCTAGCTAGAATGGTGGTAGCTTATCTTTGAGGAGAGATGTGTCGGCTATGCTCATTCGCAAGAAGTTGACTACAATAAGGCTCCAAATACCTTTTTAACATAAATAAGAAATGAGAAAACCACAAACATCCAAAACCCTAACCTCGGGATATGAAACGCCAAAAGGTTTGTGGGCCCCGATGGGGGTAGTTGATACGTCAACTTCCCGAGGGCATAACTTTTGCATACGAACTTCGTTTGGGGTGCTCGATACCTCATTAGAAAGGTATAGCCAAGGAAAACACATTATGTTCGGCCTATAATCTACCTTTGAAACCATTTTAGGGAACGTCGAGCCAAAAAAATGTCGTTTAGGGACTCAAAACGACTCTAGAAGTTTGGGATCTGAAAAAACCATAGAAAAACTTCCAAGATGTAAAACTATAATTTGAGCCTATGGAATAGGTGGGTGGCCACCAATTTTCACTTGGATCATGTAGGCACCCTTAAAACCCTGGTCGGGGGGAACATACTAGGAAAGGAACATAAAATATATTTTGGCCACGCAACCTTGCCTCCTGCATTCTAGTTGTGAAATTACTACACATTTTTTACTGTTAAGAATTTGGGGATTTCGACGCTGCATTATTATTCAGGTCATAGTATAAATCTGAAAGAGTAAAATAAATACAAAATTATGGGTCTTTCCTGCACCCTTCTTTGATACCTATCCCATTGGATTACCCTCTTCGCCTTGATTTCCATGATACCCATAATTTTAAAGCCTTTTTTTTCCTATGGACCCATCCCCTTCACGACACCCTTATTTCCCACTTACTCCATTAGCTTCCTATGGTTTCCATGATTGTAGTGGTATATACCACTTATATTATTTTTGTATGTGGACCCACCCCTCATCCCCAAATGGCTCCCACTCGACAAGAAGAAACCAATTAGAAACTGAATTCTGACATTTATGTGGTTGATACCAAAGTGGAATACCTCCAGGAACAACTCCATACCCGAATTGACGAACTCCACTCCACTCTCAAACAATTCATGAACCAATACTAGGGTCCTTTCTCCTCTTACCCACCCCTCCACATCGAAGGTGTTGACTCCTCCCAACCTCTACACTCTCATTCCACCTCCCTACATCGTGACCCCTGTCTTTCCAGAGTTGAGGTGACCACATTTGATTCCAAAGTGGAATACCTCTAGGAACAACTCCATACCCTAATTGACGAACTCGGGTCACTTAGATGGAACACTATTTTCCCCTACATGGCATTACTGATGAGTTGACCAAGCTTCGTTACAACGTTTTCTATTTGGATCCAGAATGATGGCAATGGTGGTAGTGGCATAGAAATACATGTCAAGAGTATGTTGCTTGGACATAATTTGTTGCCGAGTTGTGTGAACACTTTGACATGGACACCCACCATTTAGGCCGTTTGACCAAGTTGAAACAGTCTGGAACAATGGAATATTTTATTGCTGCCTTTGAGCACTTGGCTTTCCGAATGGAGGGCATGAAAGATGCCTTCTTCCGGGAATGCTTTATCAATGGCCTCAAGGATGAAATATGAGCCCATGTCCTTATGGATCACCCCCAGACTTGGTTAGAAACAACTAAATGTACCAAGGAGGTACAACAGGTCATCTTGGCCCAGAGTAGAAAACCCACTTTTATTCCCCGCACTAGAACCGCCAATCCTTCCCCTCAGGCCACCCCTCTCAAGGTCCAAAAATTAACGCAGGAAGAAAGGGATGAACACCAAAACAAGGGTCTTTTCTATAATTGTGATGATAAATACTTTCCAAGGCACAAGTGTAAAGATCATAAACTTTTTATGGCTATTTCAGAGGATATTTTTGATGAATATGTTGAGGTTTCACCCGAGGAAGAGCTACCCCAAACAAATAATATTAAGCTGCCTTCTCATCCTCTCAAAGGTGAACCTATGATTTCGTTGAATGCTCTCACTGGATTTTCTTCTCCCCAAACCCTCAAGTTAATTGGCTACATTAAGCACAAAAAAGTCATCATCCTAGTTGACAGTGGAAACACTCAAAATTTCATTCATTTCCACCTTGCCGAATAAATCAATTGTTATATCCATGCAATCAACAATTTTCAAATCATGATTTCCAATGGTGGTTCCATGAAATGTGGGGGGCGTTGTGAAAATGTGTGCCTACAAATTGGTCATTATCACTTGAAATATAACATGTTTGCTATTGACATGGGTGGTTGCGAGATTATGCTTGGTGTTGAATGGCTACACACTCTTGGCCCCCAAATATAAATTCCATAGAATTACAACAAGCTTTTCGAAGATCATTAGTTCCCATCACATGGAAAAGTTACTAAAAAAGGTCATTCCGACATCATTACCCAACTCCATTCCATTCAAGCAGTTGAGACACCTTATGTGCACCGCAACCTCCAATCTATCCTTTCCCAACACCACATTGTTTTCCAAACTCCCCAGGGCATCCCCCCCTCCCGCGATGACCATGACCATTCCATTCCTTTAATCTCGGGTAATATTCCTCCCAATGTTCGCCCTTATCATCATCCCTTTGCTTAGAAAAATAAAATTAAGAAAATTGTCCAAGAGTTGCTAGAAGCGGGTGTTATCCATCCTAGTACCAGCCCCTATTCTTCCCATGTAGTCATGGTCCTCAAGAAGGAAGGTACTTGGTGCACGTGTCTTGATTTTCGTGCCCTCAACAAACTTACCATCAAAGACAAATTTCCCATTCCTGTCATAGATGAACTTCTGGATGAACTAAGTGGGTCTCAATACTTTACTAAACTTAACCTACATTCTATCTACCACCAGATACATATGAAAGAGGAAGAAATTATCAAGACTATATTTCACACTCATGAGGGTCACTGTGAGTTCTTGGTCATGCCCTTTGGTCTCTATAATGCACCCTCCACTTTTAAAATCCTCATGAGTCATGTCTTTCATCCTTTCTTCTATCTCTTTGCGTTAGTTTTCTTTGATGATATTCTCATCTATAGTAAAACTTGGCAAACTCATCTCACCCATGTGAATCAAGTTCTCCATCTCTTCTCCAATCACAAACTCTTTCTCAAACAATATAAATGCACTTTTGGTGCCTTTGAAGTAGAGTACTTGGGTCATATTGTGGGAAAGGATGGTGTACAGGTTTATCCTAAGAAAATTAAAGTTATGCAGAATCAACCTTGCCCTAAAACTCTTAAAATTTTTCATGGTTTCTCGAGTATAATAGAATATTATCGCAAGTTTGTTTAGAATTATGGAAAAATTGTGGTTCCCCTCACAACTATCCTTAAAAAGAATGCTTTCAATTGGACTCCAACATCTAACCAATCGTTCCAAGACTTGAAAGAAGCTATGTGCACTACTCCTTTCCTATCCCTACTTGACTTTACCAAGACCTTTGTTCTGGAATGTGATGCACCAGAGAGAGGAATCGAGGCAGTACTCATGCAAGATGGCCGACTTTTGACTTTCACTAGCAAAGAGTTGTTGGAGAAACATTTGGGCCAATCAATCTATGAAAATGAAATGTTTGTTATTTTGGATGTAGTGGATTTTTGGTACGCTTATGTATTGGGGCAATGATTCCAAATTGAAATGGATTATCAAAGCCTTAAGTATTTCCTGGAACAACAAATTTGATCCCTGGAGCAACAAAAATGGGTGACCAACCTATTTGGATATGATTATGAGATTATTTACAAGAAGGGAAAAGAAATGTGGTGGCTGATGCCATTTCCCTAAATATGAAGAAGAATGGTCCCTCTTTTCCCTCGCATTCATTGTCGTAGATTGGATTTTTGCTATTTGTCAGGAATGGTGGCAAGACCCCAAAATTTCCAGCCTAATCCAAAAACTACAACAAGATCCCCAAGCTTCTCCACAATACTCTTGGCACAATGAAGAGCTTCGCTATAAAAGTCACATGTATTTAAGCAAACATTCAACCCTTAAATCCAAGGTGCTCTTTGAGTTTCATGCTTCACCTATAGCTGGGCATTCATGCTTTACCAAAACTTATGAAAGGGTCAAATGTTTTTTTTTTTTTTTTTGGGATGGTACGAAACAAGACATCCACACCTTTGTGGCCAAATGTGATGCATGTCCACACAATAAGGGCGAGGCTATAAAAAATCATGGCACACTCCAATCACTCTTGCTTCCACCTACTATTTGGACAAATATTTCTATGGATTTCATTATTGGATTACCTAAATCTGAAAATAAGTCAGTCATCATGGTGGTAGTGGACCGTCTTTCCAAATATGCTCATTTATGTGCTCTTCAACACCCATTCACAACATCCACAATGGCTCAAAATTTTATGGATAATATATTCAAAATCCATGGCATGCCTCATTCTATTGTTTTTTACTGTGACCCCACTTTTACAGGCAATTTCTGGCAATAATTATTTAAGCTCTAGGGAACCCAATTGCATCTTAACAATGCCTATCATCCTCAGACTAATGGCCAAACTGAAGCGATCAACAAGTGTTTGGAAACATATTTGAGGTGTTTTGCGTCCGACATACAAAATCAATGGGTTCAATGGTTACCCCTAGTTGAATGGTGGTACATCACCTCTTATCATACTTCCACTCGCATGAATCCCTTTGAAGCAGTCTACAGATAAATTCCACCATCGATTCTCCCATACATGCCATGTGTCTCCAAGGTCCAAGAGGTTGACCACACTCTCACAATTTGCATGACCATTCTCCATACTCTCAAAGAAAATTTGGTCACGACTTAGAACCACATGAAGCAATAGGCAGATTAGGGTCGTTCTGAACATCAATTTGTTGAAAGGGACCAAGTGTTTCTCCATCTACAACCATACAATCAGACTTCACTCAAAGCCCAATACTGTTAGAAACTCACCCCAAAATTTTATGGTCCTTATACTATTCTCAAACGAGTGGGGCCAGTGGCCTACCAATTAGCATTGCCCAGTCACTCTAAGCTACATCCTATTTTTCATGTCTCATGCCTAAAGAAAGTGATTGACACTAAGTTCCAGAACTAGACCAGTTTACCAGAGTTGGATGAAGAAGGTTCAATTTGATTGCAGCTACAAACTGTATTGGTCCAACGCAAGCATTGTCTCCATCAATGCACCATCAAGGAAATTTTAGTTCAATGGAAGGATACTCCACTAGAAGATGCCACCTGGGAGCCAACTACCATTTTGCAACAATTTCCTCATCTCAACCCTTGAGGATAAGGCTCTTTTTCAAGGGTGAGGACATGTTAGGGACCTAACCTTCCTAACCCCTCATGTAGATAGTAATATATTTTCCATGTAATAAAGGCCGATATTAGTAAATAAGGCCTAGTTAATAATGTGAACATGTCTAATGTAAGAAGACTTAATAGAAGTTTCCGCTTCTAGAAAGATCTTCCTCTAGATTGTTCTTTTGAAGATAGATTTAGTATAAATAGGAGTAGAAGGCATGATAAATACTTGTCTTGAGAATTATTGTAATAGAGCGTTGCTCTGCTGGATGTTTCCCCCTCGAAGAGACAAATGAACATTGCTTTCTATCAATAAATATATCATTTTTGGTGTTATGGTTCTCTACATTTGTTGTTCCGTTGGTATTATCTGCAGTATTTATGTTTTCTACTAAATATAATAGATCTGATACCTGACAAAAAACCTCGCTGTGGGATTGAAGAAACATGATGGAATTGACTATGAGCATGGGAGAGGGAAGTGGGCTAGTCCTTTTGAACCCTATCGCCTTGCTTGATATATGATCACGATGGTACCGTGTCAAATAGTGATCTAAGATGATGTAACATGTCCTCATATCCATAACCTTAGGGAGTTAAGGAGTTGCATGATAATGCCACCCCTCATTTTTCCGCAGTGCCCATTAATTAAGGGTGACAACCTCATTGACTAGATAATCAACGTAATAGTTATTCTCTTAAAATTTGGAAAAAAAAATCTTATGCAGATTGTAAAGCTCCTTATGAATTAGAGTTATAGTGAAACAAATTTACTATCAAATCGAGTTGATTTCATGACCATCAATTTAATAATTATACTTAAATATTTCATAACAATAAATTTATTTTTTTTCCATAAACTTTGTTATGAGAAGAACCAAATAAAGAATATAAACCTAAACGTAATTATCTTTCCTAACCCCAAATAAAAGTTATTTCAAAATTCTCCATAAGGTCTAATATAATTAATCATATCAATTGAGTGCAAACTTTGACTCATTTAAATTTTGATATTAGTGGACGTTAACTATACAATTCCGTGGAAGTTATGTGTTATCCAGCTCAAACTTCGATGGACAAGTGGTTGTCATTCACTGAACACAATTTATTTTTAACCAATAAAAATACCTTAAATCGCCCAAAATGAAAATGAAAATCATCATAATAAGTACATTGATGCCTATCTGACAACACGACTAGTTTAATTACATTGAAATTTGGTAGAAAAATTAGAGTCTCTATGAAGCAACCTAATAATG
This sequence comes from Picea engelmannii, assembly GCA_009831015.1. Lineage (NCBI taxonomy): Eukaryota > Viridiplantae > Streptophyta > Pinopsida > Pinales > Pinaceae > Picea > Picea engelmannii. The sequence goes on along the minus strand of ML796009.1, from coordinate 280,383 downwards.
AAAGTTAATGAGATACACTTTAATTCTATATTATAGAAAGGGGTAATTATGGAAGAGGGTGGTTTATTATTACACATTACCTAAATTTCGGTGAAAGATTTGCTGACAAAGTGTCCCATATAATTTTTTATTTATACTTTTTATACTTAAAAATTATTGTAATATAATTTGTTTTAATTTAATTAAATTAAATGTTTTTTCTTTTGATAATTATGTTTATGTGTTTAATTTTTTATAATTATTTATTTGTTTGTTTTTTTAATTAAAAATGTTTTTAACAAACAAATAAATAAACCTAGTACTGGTACTAGGTTTCCATCCTTCGAATCTATGATAAAATCCCACCACGAACTCGAAGTGGGCATGAGGGGTGAATATATGCCAAATATAGACCAAGGGGATAAGTAAAATAAAATCGGACCCATGTGATGTCAACACACGTACAAACAAGTGCCACATAATTACTTTTGACGATAATGTGATTGTAAACCGTCATCAAGGGATTGGATTGAAGCATGCTTACCCATTGATCTATAGAACCCCTTTTTCTAAAGTAATTGCCACATTTTCATAATGTTCAACTAATCTATTATTTTCTCAAAGAATATAGTAAAAGTTTACTCAGAGAATGTTCTTCAATGAATCTTTGATTCTTCGGACTATAGAACACAAATTTTCATTCTTCATAGAAGATCCATGGATGAAGTATCATATTCATTTTTTTAATCTCCCAGTATGTGAAGTTGTTGAACCTAATGACCACTTGCTATCTGAACCCCTTTTAACAAGGCATAAGCCTCTACTTGATTGTTGGAGGCTTGACCTAAACTCTAAGAAAAAAATGAGTTCCATTTTTCTTTTGGAAAAAAAAAACACCCATCTTGCTCCTGCCACCTCAGGGTTTCTTTTTGAAGCTTCGTTAAAGCATAACATGTATGTAGTCTGAGAATGGAGCCAATTCTATAACTTATAAGGGGAATATTGAAGTTGCGATTGTAATCTGGGTCTGGCTTAAGAGTGAGTAGAGATCTGCAAATGAAATATTTGAAACCATAAGTCTTCCTGCTTGTCCAACTGTAATGACCGGATTTCAATTAACGTTTAAATTTCTACCAAATTACTATAATTTCTATAAGCTTTATAAAGAAGTAAAATTTTCAAAATTTTCAAAATTATCTCAACACTTACGCAAGTAAAATTTGGCAATAAGTAATAAATCTAAGTAAACAATCCATAAATTTGAATTTAAATACCTCAACTCTG
>ML796009.1:260116-273816 GCA_009831015.1 Picea engelmannii | reverse complement strand
TTCTTGGCATGAATCTGTTACCATAAGGTGGTGGCCTTGAGCCCCCTCCCCTAGGAAATGTCCGCGGGGCCTTTCTTACGAATCCTGGGCGATGCAGAAATGTCGATCTTGCACCCCCAGTCAAGTTCATATGTTCTTCCACGTAACACGCACTTTCCACCGCCTCCGCTACTGAAGACGGCTTCCACATCCTCACCATAGCTCTTATCCTAGGGGTCAATCCATAGATGAAACACTCTGCCTGTCGTTGGTCACTATCCATATACGACACATATTTGACCAGTTCCATAAATTTGATCTCGTATTCTTCTACCATTTTGTTTCCCTGTATTAAGGCATGAAATGCCCCAACCTGTTGCTCCTCGTAGTACGCCGATAGATATTTCCTCCTGAACCTTTCCTCAAAAAGTTCCCAAGATACCGTGTCTAGGGTAAGGTGTAGTTGTCTTTCTAGGTTACCCCACCAGTTCAGGGCACTGTCCCTTAATTGAAAAATGACGATCTTTGCCTTTGAGTTGGACGCATAGTCTCTTAAGGCAAAACACCTGGTCATGCCTTCCAACCATGCTTCCGCGCGTTCACTGGCGCGACCTCCTGCAAACTCCGGAAGTTTGATCTTTTGCAACTCTCGTGTGATGTCTTCAGGTGGGGGTCCTCCCCCTGAATCCCTTGACGCTTCTGGATTACCCGATCCAGGCGGTGGGGGTTCCACTTCAGTTCCTGCCGGTTGTCGCCCCTTTAAAGTCTCATTGATGGCTTCCAACGAGCGCAGTATGAGGGCGAGTTCGGGCGATGGTGGTGGTGGCACTGGCGGTGCTTGCGACGACGCTCCCGTGCCTCGACCTCCTCGAGTCCTGACCATCTTGTATGCTTTGACCTGCATCAACCAAAGTTATCAGGGTGAGTTCCAGGATGTTTTAAATTGGTGCTACTAAACTTTAGAAATAGGGTTAGGCGTAAGTTTTCTTTACTTGTCTGTAAACAGGCATTACTCCATTAGGGGATTGGCTAGGTTAGGGTTAGGTTTAAGCATCTAAGCTTCGTTTCTTCGCCCCTACGAAAATAACTATTGGTTCCTTTGCCCTGTGGCTACGCTAGCTTTGCGCCTTATTCACCACTTCCTAGGCTTACGCTCCTAATGAATATGCCGCCTTGTTCCCGCTTGTCCTAGTTTAAATAGGATTAAACTGCGACAACTTGAATAATCGTCCACAACTGCCAACCACGTTTCGGCGTTCACCAGCGCTATGTACCTTTCGACGTTAGTGTTCTTCTTAAGACGCCGCGTTGAGCACATACGTCCCTTTGTGGGCTCCTCCAATCACGTCTTTGGTGCTTGATAGCTTGGCATGCGACCTGTATGGCTCAAAAGGTGCTTGATAGCTTGGCACGTGGTCTAGGGTATGACAATTAAAGTATTAAATGTTAAATTAATTGTAAAAGAAACAACGCATGGCGYGTTGGTAGGGCGGATTTCGTAAAGACTTTCACGGTGGAAGGAGGTCCGAGGTTCAATCCTCGCGCACTCCATAAAAATTTATACTTAGCCCTAACTAACATTTTATTAAGCTAAATAACTTAACTTAACTTAGTTAATTAGTTAATTAACTTAATCTTTACTTAACTTAATTAGCTTACTAATTTATTTATTATTATTATTTTTTTACTTAATTTAATTTAACTATTTTTAACTTAAATTATTTTAATTAATTAAACTCAATTTAGTTTAAATTTAAATACAATAATAGTAAAAAAAAATTTAGCCCTTAATTTATTTCAATTAAAATAATAATAATAAAAAAGAAAATAAAATAAAAAAAATAAAATAATAAGAAAGCGTTTGGGCGTTGGCATGTGGCATGCGGCATGCGTTGTGTTCGCATGCATGCCTCGTGTATGTTACTAAACTTTTATTTTATTCGTTGGTCTTTCGGCTCACAGAATTAGATCTGTGGCCGCCTCTTTGATGGTTTGCCTCATTTGCAGGTGTAGACACAGGGATTTCATGTCTCTGAGCGAAATGTAGCTCTTCAATCGTCCCGTAAGTTCGTCGGAAAAAGACTCTGCGGGAGATCTATGAGGGAATTACAGGAAAGGTTTAAGGCGAAACTCAGGTTCGATCACAAGAACATGCAAATCGAAGCCCAAGCGAAAGAACAGTGAAAAGGAACGACGACTCTTCTTCGTCTTTTTATTCAGATCGATCTCAAGAGCGTCTCTGCAGGTATGCTTTCTTCCTCAGGGTTTCTAAAATTTTATTAGCTTTAAAGTGGCCTTGGTGCGTGCCATACAAAAAAAATAAACGTAAAACCCCTATTGACTCGGGTTTCCATGGAGTTTATTTTCTATTTCAGTTCATTTCTTTGGTGAATATTTTTTTTTGTGAGGAGAACCTGTAGCCGCTTCAATGCAGTGATTTTGAAGAGGCTGTTCATGAGCAAAATTAGAGTCTCTATGAAGCAACCTAATAATGAAATTTAATGAGATACATTGAAATTTGGTAGAAAAATTAGAGTCTCTATGAAGCAACCTAATAATGAAAGTTAATGAGATACACTTTAATTCTATATTATAGAAAGGTGTAATTATGGAAGAGGGTGGTTTATTATTACACATTACCTAAATTTCGGTGAAAGATTTGCTGACAAAGTGTCCCATATAATTTTTTATTTATACTTTTTATACTTAAAAATTATTGTAATATAATTTGTTTTAATTTAATTTAATTAAATGTTTTTTCTTTTGATAATTATGTTTATCTGTTTAATTTTTTATAATTTTTTATTTGTTTTTGTTTTTAATTAAAAATGTTTTTAACAAACAAATAAATAAACCTAGTACTGGTACTATGTTTCCATCCTTCGAATCTATGATAAAATCCCACCACGAACTCGAAGTGGGCATGAGGGGTGAATATATGCCAAATATAGACCAAGGGGATAAGTAAAATAAAATCGGACCCATGTGATGTCAACACACGTACAAACAAGTGCCACACAATTACTTTTGACGATAATGTGATTGTAAACCGTCATCAAGGTATTGGATTGAAGCATGCTTACCCATTGATCTATAGAACCCCTTTTTCTAAAGTAATTGCCACATTTTCATAATGTTCAACTAATCTATTATTTTCTCAAAGAATATAGTAAAAGTTTACTCATAGAATGTTCTTCAATGAATCTTTGATTCTTCGGACTATAGAACACAATTTTTCATCCTTCAGAGAAGATCCATGGATGAAGTATCAGATTCATTTTTTTAATCCCCCAGTATGTGAAGTTGTTGAACCTAATGACTACTTGCTATCTGAACCCCTTTTAACAAGGCATAAGCCTCCATTTTATTGTTGGAGGCTTGACCTAAACTCTAAGAAAAAATTGAGTTCCATTGTTCCTTTGGGAAAAAAAACACCCATCTTGCTCCTGCCACCTCATGGTTTCTTTTTGAAGTTTCGTTAAAGCATAACATGTATGCAGTCTAAGAATGGAGCCAATTCTATAACTTAGAAGGGGAATATTGAAGTTGCGAGTGTAATCTGGGTCTGGCTTAAGAGTGAGTAGAGATCTGCAAATGAAATATTTGAAACCATAAGTCTTTCTGCTTGTCCAACACTTGGGGTTGAGAGAGCTTAAGATGACAAGAGTTAAAGTATCTAGATAGTAAGGAAATGGCTATGCCAACTACCAACCTTGAGAGAGAATATTCCCCTTTGAAGATTGCTCTATTTACTGAAATCCAAATCTTCCAACATATGAACTTTGGAAGTGCCAGTTAGAGTCTTTTAAAGATGGAATTGTGGAGGAAAGACCCTTGGTAATGTGATTTCCATCTACCAAGAAGAATCCTTATAGAGGTTCTCCAACTAATTTTGTGGTTGAGCTCTTGTAATACGACTTTCCAAACTGCCCTAGAGAATTCACGTTCTAAAAAAAGGTGTGAAGAAGATTCACAATAAAAAAACATAAAATGAACCTAGTAGGACCTTGAAAGCCCCTCTTCCACAAATCTTCATCAATGAGGATCTTTCCTTGAGCAAGGGTCCAACGAAATATGTTGATTTTCGACAACCCATCCAGATGCCATATATTGGTCCAATATCTTGACTTACAGGGTAGCACTAGTTAATGAACAAGAGCTTCATAACCTTTATGGATAGAGTAACCCTGATCTCCCCATCCTCTTTTATCTGATTCCTCCACATGGCGGGTGGATACCCCTTGAATCTTAATAATTAGGGTGTGTGCAAAGTCCTTTAATTGAATAGGGATGTCCCCAGGTCCCAACCAATCCATGTGCCAGAATATTTTCACCAAGAAGAGATATTAAAGAGGGAATGCATATGTTGAGCTTTCAACCACTCATGAATAGGGTGAAGAGAGGGATATTGGATCAAAGGGGTCTTCCCCATAATACTATCTTGCCATAAATCGATGTTTCTGCCATTTCCAAGAATCCAAGTTAAAATACTTTGGAGAAGAGGGAGGGAGGCATTGAGCAACTTCCAAATTTGAGAACCACATTGGATCGTTGGGGCTTTGTCAAGGCTGCAAAGTAGATCTCTTGAAAAATATTTAAAGAAGAGAGATTTTTCCCACCACTTATTCTTTCCCGTGAGCATCATCCACAACAACTTGGCTCCGAGGGCAATATTCATCAACATTGGATCCTTTAAACCCAAGCCCCTTGTGCACCTTTGGGGTGTGTGCAATATTCTAATGGATAAAATGGAATCACTTATGATTGGACTTACCCCGTTACCAAAGAAACTTCCTTAATTCTTGCGCCTAGGAATTTTTTATTCCCATCAAAGCTAGTAAGGAGGAAAAATGGAATATGGTAAGGTTGAGAGAAATAACTTGAGAAGAATAAGGTGGGTCATTGGGTTAAGCCATTATGCCCCCAATTGCTTAAATTTCTATTTTAGTTTTTCGAGGATGTGATACCACAATTCCGAAGAAATGGATTGGAGACATAGGCATTCTTAGATATTTAAAGGATAGCCATTTCAACACAAATGGAAATCGAAGAATCCTGGCCACTGCTGAGAGAGATCTCGCACTAACATTCCAAGCGTAAAGGAGAATTTTTTCACAATTCACCAGTCCCCCTCCTCCCTGAAGCTTTTGTGAACTGGTCAAGGAATGCTTTGAAGCAAACTGTGATTAGTCTAATGGAAGCCCCTCCCAGGAGTAAAGTATCATCAACGAATTGGGAGTGATTTATATTCTTTAGTCCTATAAGAATTATGAGACCTGGAATGTTCCCAATCTTGTGTTCATGCTACATCCTTTTGCTAAGGGCCTCTGCCACCAAGATATAATAGGAAAATGGTTTGATCTAGCATAAGGAAAAATGAGAGATGACATGCTTGAGGAGTACATCAAAAAGGAGATATGGACCATAAATCGATCCAATATGGATGCAATATGATTGAAGCCTATTCTTCTATTCGACCAAGTGAATCTACCCTTAGATGGATGGATGGAGATCAAGTCAAGAGAGGATACAATATCTTCCATACTTTCCCTGCAAGGTTCCCTTACGATGGAGTTGCCTTTTTTTTTACGACTGATGAAGATTAGTGTTAAAGTCCCCAATTATTATGCAATTAACTCTACAATACAAGTCTTGAATCCCCATCAGGGAGTTCAAATAATCTAGATTTTCATGATATATGTTAGGCATATAAATATTAAACATATGAAAAAACTTACATGAGGGCAGATGAGTGAGATTGACCATAATCTAATGCTAAGAAGCATGGTTTTCCTCCAGCTGGAATATTTTGGGGTTCCACAATGTACAGAGACCACTAGAAGCTCCCCTAGCACTAACAAATTCTCTTTTGTTGTTGTTCCAAAAATAGGTACTTTCTCGAAGGACAATGGTATACTTCAATTTTGAGTCATGGATCATAAGTATTTTAGGCCTTTATGACTTAATAGATGCTTCCAAATTTCCATTTTTTCTTTGCTCATCAATCCTCTGCATTTCTAGGAGATTATTTTCATCATTTACTTGAGGATTTGGACACCCCCCCCTTTGGGGGGGGGGGGGGGGGGTTGGAACCACCATATCCCCTTGTGACCTTCGACTCTTTATTGAATGAACATTTGATGTGGTCTATACTCCTATATCTTTTTATTTGTATGCTTATTCTTATCTTTTATGTTTGTTTTTCCTTCTTCCCACCTTTTTATTCGAAACATTTTGGGAAATTTCTTTGTCAACATCTTCACCCAAGTCCTCGTTATCTTCTTCCTAAAAACTGACAGGTATTCTAGTGTTGTGCCTCATGATAAAGAAGACATAGGAAACATATCCCGCATGAGGGGAAGAAGGGATCTAAGCTCGAGGAGAGTTCATTTGAATCTCAACCCCTGCTTTGGGAACATCCCCTTCCTCTTTAGAGTTTTCTTAATTTTCCCTAGATTTATCTTCAAAATGAGAGAGAGCTTCTTACCTATTATTATTGGTTTCCATATTGCACCCACCAGTCCCCGCCACAACTAGGGAAGTGAAGGAGCCAGGGGTGGATGGAGGGTTGTTGCTGTCGATTTTTTCAGGCTGGTGCATCCTACCTTATTTTCCTGCCATTCTTCTATTCTTAGGGAGCCGCCATTGCTCATTTTCCACTACAAGGGTTAGATCTAGAATGGACTTAGGGAAGTTTTTGGCAAAGTGGTCATACTTGTGGCAGACCTTGCACTTGAAGGGGAGATTCTCGTAATCTACCTGCTGCACATAGGTCCAGTTTTCCAAGATACGTTGTATGCCCTTGGGAAGTCCCTTCTCAAGATCTACTTCCACACATATGCAACCATAGTCCTACATTCTATCGTTCAAATCGATCAATGTAACGACCTAGGGTGTTTCTGATGCTACGAATAATTTCATCATTCCAACAATGTAAGGGAAGGTATGGAAAGCATACCCAAATTGGCATTACCGAAGGACTATCATTTTCAGGGAAAAATTCTAGAGTCCAACAATTGATATAAATTCCCCGAGAGCCCATGAAGTAAGGTCTGTTATGGAATATGAGATCTCTTTCATATTTTTATTCATACAGGAACAAAAAAAATCCTTTCCCACAAAAATATGTGGAGATTTTCCCCTTGATGATGGGTTTCCAGTTTTTATAGACCTAGAGGGCCATGTCGCGTGAGGAGGGCTAGATCGATAAGGCCATTCTCAAAAAGTTGAAGAGAAAGATTGCATGAATTCATGGGGTGAACTAGAATTTTGGGATTTCATTGAGTGTTTTCACAAATCTCAAAGGGGGTGGCTTGACATATTTATTGAGTGAAGAAACCAAATATTTGAAGGCTGCGATATACGAAGGAGGAGGTGTATATCCTCCACCCCAACCCAATGCCATGAGAATCCTGATATCAAACCAGGGTTTGCAGACAGATCTGCAGAGAAAATCCCGAGTTTCTAAAATGCCAACAATATAATCATTATGATATCAACATGTCACTTATGGGAATAGGACCTTAGTGGGGAGGCTACCACTCCATCCAACAACCACTCGATCTATACCTAATTGACACCTTCAAATATCTATATTGCAACATAATTTTATAAAAAACAAATTAGATTGAAATTGGGAAATATTACATTAAAAAAGTTGTAACAATGCTAAATAGAAAAAGTACAAAATACTATTTTCCTAAGATTTCATACAAAATAGGGAGCTCTCAAAGACCACAAAATAGATCTTTCACAATTTCCTAGTTAAAACATCCTAACATTCCTTGTAGATATATTGCTTTTAAAAATCACCTAGTATTCTAATTGCTTTACAAAAACCTATAGTTTAATGAAACACATGGTGTTTTTTAGCTTCTTCCTAGCCTATGTTGGAAGGAAGGGATTTCCAATGTCCAGTGTCCATGTCTTTTAAGATTTAGTGTATTGTGTCCTCCTCCTTAAAATCCACTTGAATTTTTTTTGTTGACATCCTATGATTAGATGTTGTAGAGTGAGAATGTTTGTTAAGATTGATGACCATATTACTCAATATATTGAATTATGCCTCCAAGACATCTATTTTTTTCTTTTGTTGAGTTAGGGAATTCATAAGTGTTGCATTTTGTGAAGTACATTGATGTTCATTTTCATGAACCTTAGAAGCAATCAAGAAAAGAGAGGTTATGTTGCACTGTGTGGGCTCTTCATGCCTTTGAAGAACCCTTCATAACTCCTATGCTTCCATATAATCCATTGATGCAACACCAAGTTTTGAGACTTGAATTTATGCAGAATTGTCTAGGGATAGCCCCAAATCCAACACACAAAAAAGGTCACTTGCTTCATAAACCAAATAGAAAAACTATTAAGGCACTAATAGACAAAAAAAAATTGAATCCATAATTGAGAAGATCAAAGTATATAGACCTCAACCAAAACAAAGAACCATACCCCCAAAGGATGATGGCTAGAGCCCTGAGAGGAAATACCAGACTATAAGTGAAACCCAAAGAATTAGAGAGATGTATACTAAATAAGAGCCAAGGAAAAAATGATGAGAGATAGAGGAATGATTGGTATAGAGTAACCACACACTAAGCACAACCATATTCCAAGAACTAGAACACATAAATAACTACACATAAAACATGCCTTGATACTGTAACCTTTAGCCAAAAATTCCAAAAGACCATCTAGAGATTGAGAGTGACTCTTACTAGGAAAGTTATAGGATGCATGGCCTTGCTTCAAATGACACTACTATCTTATTCCATATGCCAATTCATTATCCCACCTTGCAGATGAAAAACCTCACTATGGGATTCAAGAAACATGACGGAGTTTAATGCGAGCATGCCAGAGGGAGGTGGGCTAGTCCTTTTGAATATTGTTTCCTTGCTTGATATGTGATGACGATGGTGTTGTGACAAGTGGTGATTTAAGGTGATGCAACATGTCTTCATATCCATAAGCTTAGGGAGTTAAGTAATTTCATGATAACGCCACCCCCCATTTTTCCACAATGCTCTTTGATAGTTGTGTTCTCTTAAAACTTGGAAAAATGAGATCTTGTGGAGATTTCAAATCTCTTTATGGACCGAATCTATTATCATTGATTTCAAGACCATAATTTGATAATTATAATTGAATGTCCTATGGAAACAATGAATTTTGTTTGGATTTTCTTTGTTATGAGGAGACCGTTGTAAAGAGTATAAACCTCAACTTGATTATTTGTGAACTTTACTAAACCCCAAGTAAAAATTATTTCAAATTTTCCTGTACCACCCCTTGCCTAAGTTTATAATATTAAAGATACAATTAATCCAAAATAACTCACATACTTTTAAGTATAAAATTTTGCCCCTCACATCTTCTTCGTTCCTTCAACATTCTTCTTAATCGTGTTCTATTAATTCTGACAATATCAGACACGTACAAAATCCTCTTGAATAATCTAAAAGGGAAATCACTGTGTCGTTTGATCACATGGTTGGCCACATTGCATCCATCTATCCATCATATGGATTTCCATTTCACATTTTCTCATTCATCGAGTTTTCGACATTTTCGGTTAATGTGTGTGTTAATTACCTGAATAGATCCGCAGATATACGTTAGAAATAATCCTTAATCTCAATAAGAATAAAACAAAACATTCACCAAATATCCAACACAAGAAATAATCAAAACCTTTGAGGTAGGGTAACACCATATATTAATCCTTAAGGAAGGATAACACTCCTCAAACAATCCTTAATCACAATATACTTCACTATGCTTCAACACATTGCTTACACTTCTTTATATAACATTCTTTCTATCTCCTAGGAACATTCTAGAGAAGGAATATTATAGTAGGTGGAACCTTCTAGAAATGATTCCCACATTATTATGTTCATATTGATATATATAACTACCATAGTTAGCCTTATTTAATAATACAATGGGCATAGTCCACCTTATATTGAATGGTCTCCACTAATAATACATAACCACATTCCCATTGGGTACCTCCCTAGGTACCCCATATTACCTCCCTAGGTATACTACATAATTGTTAAGTACCAAATATTTAAATACAAAAACACCACAATAGATCCAAGAGCAATATATAAAAACAATATAGAAAAAATCCCACTTTATTATTATGAAAACCCTTGAGGTAGGGCAACACCATACAATGGATCCTATTATGGAAGGGTTCCTCTCTTGTTCACTTGCCTATTCGAGGGGGAAACCTCCTAATGAGCTACACACTCCAAATACAATACTTCTTCTAGACTCCCATTACATTGCTTGAACCCCTTTATATAGTGCTACCAACCACCTAAGAACATTCTAGAGGAGGAACCTTCTAGAAACATAACCTTCTAATAATTCCTCTTACATTTATTATAATCACACTAATATATATAACTACCATAGTGGGCCTTATTTAATAATATAGTGGACCTAGTCCACCTTACATTGAATGGCCTCCACTATTATCACTATGGTCCCTTCATCCCCCCCTTTACCTCTCTAGCTACATTACATTCCATCCCCCTTATGAAAGTATTGTCCTTAATGCTTGTTATGAATGTCTACAACCATATACCAGGGTACCATGGATAAGTGTGGACCATAATGCTGAAGTAGGCTAGAGAACCAGGGTCCAATGTAGGAATGTGAGCCATATTACAAGGGAAAAACTCTCTATGGCCAAGGGTAAACCACAACAGACAAGTATGACTGCAGAAATCAACTCAATTCCAACATATTCTATATAAAATAATGTGCAATATAAGAAAGAGGCCTACCTCGATCCAACGTTTGATGATGTTTCACCATTGAGCACTTTGACCCAAAGATTTATAGTTGCAAGAAGTTCTCGACAAAAAAGAAGAGCAAGTATACAATGATAATATAAAAGGGGTTAGCACATCAAATAGCATAATCCATTAATAAACATTACAAACACGCCAATGGATAATAATCATATATTTGAAAGATATCAATAGGACGGGAAATGAGCATTTCTATTAATAATTGATCAACATAAGTGACAACGATACAGACTTTCGTGTCGGCACGGTTCAAAACTAAGAAACCAAGTTCCTTCCAACTGGGTCTCCACCACTTCAATCCTCCACCAAAGGCAAGCTCATAGGAAAGAGGCAATGAGGTACTCTCAACAATAGGGAAAGAGCTTGGGGGCTGAACACTGTGTTTAGACTTGAGGGACAGAGGGATGAAGACTCAATATGAAGTAATTTCTCCAGAGTAACTTTGCTCTCAAAGTTGAATGCTTTCTCCTTCTTTTCCATAGGTTGAAATTGTGTTCTTATAGCCTTCAAGATGCAACTAAAAGGTTGAGTCAGAACGTTTCTAGTATATGGAAGGCCAAGGATCAGAGATCTCCTGTCGTGACATGGAAACCCCACCTCATTTTGCATTTTTTGGCACAAATCCCAATGTACGTGGGCTGTAGTGGATCAACAAGCATATACACATCTTGCATAGTAGATAGGGAGCATATATGTGGAAAAATGTATATTTTTAGCTCTAGATTCATCAAAAGGGGATGATAAGTCTGCAAAGGGAAATGGAAAAAGGCCCTCTGTGTAAGATAGCAATGGTGAGGCAAATATTTCTATAACAAGCCACCATGTTGAATTAGTCCAACTGCCACTGTAAACCTGGGTCCCATGCCCAAGTGCTCATATGAACTCTATGCCGAAGATACCAAAACACCAGCTGGAAATGATGCTCCAAATATTTACATTGGTTATGTGGATCAAAATATGTAGAATTGGAAAAAATTCATCCCCTACTATAGGAGAATTACAAAATTGAAGAAGAATATTCATAGAAGACTCTTATTCACTCTCGAGGATGGGCTCTACATGAGGTGGAATAGAGTCATCAAACAAAATATGGAAGTGGTTGTCATCCCATAAATGAAAACCAATCATATACCAATCATCACAATCAACCTAAACATATGCTTCTTAATTGTATTCATCACTAATGACCTGCATAATATACCTCTCTTGCCATGCCAGGTGAAATATTGTCTTGATGTCTGCCTGTAAGTCTTCCAACTGTTGTTGAAGTTCCATGAGGAGTCAAATATCCATTGTAAACACCACATACAATATATCAAAAGAAATCTCTTAAAATTTTCTATCCAATGGGTCTGATCTAGTAGCAATCTGAGCACCTTTTCAAAAGTTACGAGCTCTACAGTCTTGTTGCCATCACAAATACCCTAGAAAATGGTCGATTTTAAATCGAATATATCTTCACTTCCGGAGCTCCGATTCGAATGATTTGTTTTTTGAAATGGGATATTTTTGAAAAAGGAAATTAGATCTGTAATTTTTTTGGGAAAATTTTGCCTTAGGTGCTACATAAATCAACAAAATTGTGTTGTCGTCCGAGGAAAAACCCTGAAAAATAAAAGATTTTAAAATGATGATAACCTCACTTCGCAGAATCCATTTCAGATGATTTTTTTTGAAATTGTTTTTTTTACAAGAGAAACTTAGATCTACAACCAGTTGTTGCAAATTCCACACACAATATATAGGAATTGTCAAGAGTGTCACGACCCTATTTTTTTTTTCGTGAAAAAATATGCAAAGATAATAGAGAAAAAAATTACCCCTTTTTGTGGCCGAAGAAAGTGCTATGATACCAATTGTTAAGTACCAAAGACCTGAATACAAAAAAACCACAATAGATCCAAGAGAAATATAGAAAACCTTCCATTTTATTATTATGAAAACCCTTGAGGTAGGGCAACACCATACAATGGATCATATTATGGAAGGGATCCTCTCCTGTTCACTTGCCTCTTCGAGGGGGAAACTGCCTAATGCGCTGCACACTCAAAACACAATACTTCTTCTTGAGTCCCATTACAATTCTTGAACCCCTTTATATAGTGTTACCAACCACCTAAGAACATTCTAGAGGAGGAACCTTATAGAAGTGAAACCTTCTAAGAAGTCCTCTTGTAATAGCCATATTAATTTAACATCAATTAATTTTACAAACAAAACAGTAACTGCTACTTGATTTCAGTAACTCAATAATTCCTTTTAATTTAGCTCATACGCATGTAAATTGATAAACGAATAATAAAATTCATAACAGAATAAACAAATACGTAATTTAAAATACCTGGGTCTGATGCTAACCCTCCGTTTTCCGCTTGTCTTGTTGACCTTCCTGCTGCTGCCTTGCCCAGCTTGAATCCACAGACCAACTCTGCCCAAAACCGAGTATCCACCCTGCCAACTAGGACAAATACCTAGCTCCAGGATACCATATGGATATCCTGGCCCCCGTGCCCAAAACCTCCAGCAAACCGGTGCCCCCTCTACTAATCCTCCCAACTACAGAACTCAACTCTTCTCTCTGCAAATCCAAGAGAGCCCCCCAAAATAAAAAATTTCCGTAGAATGATCCTCTCGCCTTCGTAAACCTCCTCCCTTCATATCCCTCCTTCACCGCCCTTTCACCTCATTTATATTCCCTTATCCACATAGTTAATGCCCCTTATCTAATTTATTAATGTTCCCTATCCGTTTATTAATGCCCCTTATCCCTTTCGTATACGTAACCTTTTTAATTTAAACAATATAATTTATTATCCCTTTTAAATTTAATACCCATGTTATTGAATATAATAGGTAGTTAATTAATTAATTAATTAATCAAAATTATAACCT
>ML796009.1:214737-251234 GCA_009831015.1 Picea engelmannii | reverse complement strand
ATTCATATTTCACTTGTTTTACTTTGGTAAATTTGTTTTTACATTTTCAATTCGTATTGTTTATATATATTTAGATTTGTTTATATATAATCAAAATAATAGTGCTTTTGGTTTGCAGGTTAGGCAGAGCTGGAGTTGGAGCTGGGAATTTGGCCCTTAAGGCTTCAGATTGTGAACGTGGCGCTCTGATACCATGTGTAATAACCATATTAATTTAACATCAATTAATTTTACAAACAAAACAGTAACTGCTACTTGATTTCAGTAACTCAATAATTCCTTTTAATTTAGCGAATACACATGTAAATTGATCAACGAACAATAAAATTCATAACAAAATAAACAAATACGTAATTTAAAATACCTGGGTCTGATGCTAACCCTCCGTTTTCCGCTTGTCTTGTTGACCTTCCTGCTGCTGCCTTGCCCAGCTTGAATCCACGGACCAACTCTGCCCAAAACCGAGTATCCACCCTGCCAACTAGGACAACTACCTAGCTCCAGGATACCATATGGATATCCTGGCCCCCATGCCCAAAACCTCTAGCAAACCGGTGCCCCCTGTACTAATCCTCCCAACTACAAAACTCAACTCTCCTCTTTGCAAATCCAAGAGAGCCCCCAAAAATAAAAATTTCCCGTAGAATGATCCTCCCGCCTTCGTAAACCTCCTCCCTTCATATCCCTCCTTCACCACCCTTTCACCTCATTTATTTCCTTATCCCTGCATTCATTCCCTTATCCACATAGTTAATGCCCCTTATCTAATTTATTAATGTTCCCTATCCATTTATTAATGCCCCTTATCCCTTCCGTATACGTAACCTTTTTAATTTAAACAATATAATTTGTTATCCCTTTTAAATTTAATACCCATGTTATTGAATATAATAGGTAGTTAATTAATTAATTAATTAATCAAAATTATAACCTTTAATTAATTAATAAATACTTAATTAATATCATTAGACCAATCTTTGTTTAGTTATTAACATGTTAGGAAAAATTAATTACCTAATAAATCTTTTACTTAATAATCCCTAAGTATATATTCTACTAGGGTTGTTACACCGCTTACATTTATTATGTTCACACTACTATATCTAACTACGATAGTGATCCTTATTTAATAATATAATGGACATAGTCCACCTTAAATTGAATGGCATCCACTAATATCACTATGTTCCCTCGCCCCCGCCCTCCGCCTCCCCACCCCATTACCTCTCTAGCTACACTACAATGTGATCTAATGTGGTAAAAAGAACATACTATAGAGGTTTGTCCACGTGTCCTATTATGAGGTAGAAAATTATATTTGTTGTTGCGTTTCACATAACCTAGACAATACAAAATGCACCCAAGGTGAGGCAATGGCTTATTGTGCAAACAGTTGGTCTATTGGCTCCATTAATACTTTGTTTTTCCACTTGTTTGCTTCCATGTCAGTGGAATGTCTGGTTGTTGGGTTATGAGATAGTAACAACTAGGTGTTTGTGCCTCACATATCTATGCAAGTCACATGTAAAAGGAAATTACACATTTCATTGAATTATTGGAAGGTGCCAATTAATGACTTGGATAACGACTTGTTTTGTGAGTGAGTGTGATATGGAAAAAAAAATCTTGTCAATTGAGTGCAAACTTTAATTGATTTAAAATTTGATATTAGTGGACGTTAATTATAAAATTCTATGGAAGTTATCTGTTTGTTCCTTCTTGGATGCATTTTTTTTAGGGTGTTTGTGCTCATGAGACCTTTGCAACATTCAGTCTTATGCAAGAAGAATCAAGTTGCAAGTTTGTTCAAGGAAACACGAGGAGGTAGATGAGATTATTCTTATTGGGAGAATGAAGAAGAGTAGCAAGAAAGGCTACAAGAAGAAAGAAGGCATAGGAAAGAAAGACTCGAGCAAGGTAAAATGCTTCATGTTTCATTAGATGGGTGATTATGCTAGCCAATGTCTGAAGAGGAAAAGAAAATCCAAGCAACAAAAATAGGGTGAAAATATTGTAGGTATTGTAGTTGTAGCGAACGAGTCATCATCTTGGCTTGAAACCACCTACAACATGGTCACTTGTTTATCTTCTAACACTATGCCTAGTGTTGGATGATATGTGAATAGTGATTTTTTTAGACATATTTCATATGGTAGGTCATTCTTTAGCAGGTTTCAACATCAAGAGGGAGGTAGGAATGTGGAGGTGGGTGATAATTCTACATATCATGTGAGAAGAGTAGGCTCCATTGTCTCCATATGCCTTCAGGTGATGTTCTTGAGTTGAGTGATGTGTTGTTTATTCATGGCTTGAACAAGAATATTATTTTAATTTCTTGTATGTCTAAGCTTTAGTATAGAGTTGCATTAGAATGACATCAATGCAATATCAAAGATTTTAGTCTAGCTAGTTTGAGGATCTTGGCTAGAGGTGTGCTAGATGGTGGCCTTTAGAGGTTGCTTGTTAATCCTGTGGCACTTGTACATTCCAGTGAGAAGATGGATATACTTCCTAGTATTGACGAGGCATATGTAGAGAATGCATGTTGATATTTTATGGAGACATTTATGGAATCATTAATTGATTCCATACTAGTAGCTCATAAGAGTGTTATCAAGTACAAGGAAATGGTTGTTGGATTCTCTTAGGCAGAGGGAATTGACCACGATGCCACTCTTACTCCAATATCCTCTCAAATGAGAGTTTTGAATTTAATGAGGATGCTATATCTTCTATTTCTTAGGTATCTTCTTCAATGATTGAAGGAAGTGAGGAGGTCACTAATCCAAAGACAAATTTAGAGGTATATGAGGGGAGATTGAGGGTGGATATTCCCTTTCATTCTACCCCAACACACAAGAGGCTTACTTAGAAATTACATGATTGTTGATGTGTTTTCATGCATCAAATATAGGCCAATTTTTTTCCCTCGAACTTGGAAATTTCTAAATAATCTTCAATTATTGATTGTGAAGATCTAACACATTTCTAATCAGCGTCAACCCTCCAATTCTTCATCATAAAATGCTAACAGACATGGTTCCTCATTGAAACTAAAGAGAAATAAAATAAGAGATATTAAGGGAAGGAAAATTCTTATGTCTATTTTCTCACTAAATAGCCCTATGTCTCAACTCTATTCATCACTTTATGGAATCCAAAACAAATCTCATATGCCCAGGATATGCCATTTTTTTCTCTCACATACTATTGCCCCATACTTAACCATTTTTCTTAGAATGTGGACATGGGACACCCGACTATCCCACTTAAATTTTTCCATGCTCATAACCCATAGTCCCACATTATACAAAATGACACTCTCACTTCCGTGACCCACATAATGACCTTGTCCCATACTTAGCCATTTTCTTCATTCTCCACTCTCCACACTTTATACTTAGTCATTTCTCCTTCTTTCCACTCTACTCTCCCTCCTTACTATCCTCCATAATTAACCATTTCCACATTTAACTCATTTCCATACTTAGCCTATTTTCATTTTCATTACCCACTTAGTTAATTTTCATAATAAACACCACTTAGTCATTTTCATAATTCATTTCCATTTTCTAGTTCATTCTCGTAATTCATTTAGATTTTCCTTTTTCCATTTTTATTTTCCTTTCATTTCCATTTTCTTATTTTCACGTACCATATTTCACATAATTCCATTATATACTTCCCCAACACCTACCATGTTTTACTCTTCTTACACTTAGCCAAATTCAAGCAATGCAGGACGAGGTTGGAACAAGTCCCAGGTCCGCATGCCCGTAGGTCCGCAATCGCGCTGCATATATTTTGCACCTCTTACTTGTGTGTCCTCTACAATGCACTTTTCACCTTTTTCATACTTAGTCATTTAAATGTGGATGCGGGGTCGCATAGAATCTATCGACTTTTCTTGAGTCTCTAGGTCTGCACAGTCTTGCATACTCCATAATGCACTCTCCATTCCCTTTTTTCACCTCATACTTAGTCATTTTTACCATTTTTTATCCCCTCACCTACCTCCTTTAACTCCACATTCCCGTAACTCCACAAACCATACATTTAATATTTTAATATTATTTCCTATCCTAAGTTTCTTTCCCCTTTTTGTGGACCTACCATACTGGGACATGTGGCGGTGACATGGGCATATCTCTGGGAAATGTGGTAGTGAGGTGGACCAATCCCTTAATGACATGTGCCAATGAGGTAGAAACATCCCTTAATAACATGTGGTAGTGATGTGGACCTACCCATAGGTGACACTTGGCGATGACTAAGTGTTCTCTGGGTTGTGACTGGGCTATGCTTGGACATTGACTGGGCCATCAAAATTTTATTAATTCATGAAAATTTCCTAAGGTACGAGAGATACACCAAAGTCTCTATAGTATCCTTTATTCCACATGAAGACTATGCAATTTTATTATAAACATTAAACTCCTCATCACCACAATGCATGTGGGATTTAAAAGGGTGAATTTTAATAAAGGGCTAGGATTGATCCACGAATTTGATGGATGACTGCTGAGAAATGATCTTCAAAAGTTGATAACTCAAGATTTGGATGTCCATTTTTGGAAAACTATACCTCGTTGGAAAGGTAATTCAATGAGGAAGACAACATAATAGGTTTCAAGGGATGGATTTGGCCATAATTCTCCTAGAAATTGAAATAATAGTCAACTATGTTTTCATGGTTTGTTGGTAAATGTGTTTGGAACCTCGACTTCTCAAGGCTATAACTTGAGATCCATAACTCCAAATCACACTAAGGAAGACTCGTTGGAAATATGGGACGATGAATATTACTTCTAGATTCGTTTCCATGAATGAGAAATCAATTATCATGTTCAAAAAATTAAAACACGGTCCACTTTTGTTTAAGGAAGTCAACTTCAAGTTTTGGAATTGAAAATTTATTAAATGTCTTTTATAAAGGGATGAAGTGGGTCCCATTTAGAGGCATGAATTTCAATGAAATAAATTCATTCATGAGACTTCAATGAAGCATTAATTAAAAGTGGTTTACTCCATAAAGGAATTGTGTGGAAAATTCTAGAAAGAAAAATCCTAACTACTTTAAGAACATTGAAAGCATATTTTAAAAAGGTAAGAGAAGACACCATCAAGTGGTTGACAATAAAAAATTTCTAAAGTGGTGAAGAGTCCGCAAGAAGAAAATCTCTATCTTTCCAAGGTTCAATGGACTAGCCTGCTAAGAATTTTCTCTCTACATCTTCTTCCTTTCTGTTTATTTCCATCAAATATTCCATGAACATATGGAAACTAGGAAGATTTGGGTATGAGTAGTTATTTTTCTAGAAATCTTCAGTCATCTTGTAACATTTCAGGTCCTAAGGAGTGAATTTTCTACTTGTTAAAAAGTAGATGTGGTTTATTTTAGTTCATGTGATTTTCATTGGAATATTTTGAGGTTGTTTCAGTTCTCTTACTCTAGACATTATTGAACTTGTCATATTGGGATATTGTTATAAATTTCTCCTGCAAAGAACTATTTTTGGGTATTACATTAGTGATTTCCTAGACTTGAGTTGAAAGCATGTGATTTCAAATGTATTGCCTATCAAAATCGTTTTTGAGTTGTAATGAATTTATCATTTAAAGTTCTTTGAAGAACTGCCCATTTCTTCATATTGCAAAAGTCATAGCAGATTCCAAGTTTAGTTTATCTTACAATAAATGCAACATGTCTATTGAAAGGAGACTCCAAAACCTAGTAGACATAAAACTATGCTAACACACTGTATCTTTTCATTCTTTAAATGATCTGATGTATATTTGGATATTTGGATAACTGTATATAAGGGTTGTAAATTTCTATATATAATATTTCCTAGAAGATATTTAAGGGTTTTATTTTTATCATTTACCCTTTCCATTCATTATAGAACCACACCAAGAATCTTCCAACATTTCAACCAAAGAGGAGTACCACCTCTATTAAAACACATGGGGATTCATATCCTCGTGAGGTTGACCTTAAGACCGTAAAATGGTCTTTTAGATCAACATGGATGCACAAGACCATGTAGGAGTGCCCAAATATTTAGTGAGGTTGAGTATTCCTTGTAGGAGATATGCTAGTATTATTGCATTGGTTTCTTCCATTTGCGAACCTTCTAGCTGTTTTGAGGAGGAGAGGTGTGATACCTTAATGGAGGATGGTGTTTGGGTTGATTTTGAAACTTCAATGGGTAAATATTCACATATGGTAGGTTTGGTGGAGTTGTATATGGAGTAGACTAATGTTGGTGAAAACACTTTACTCATTTGATAGGGAGTGTTAGATTTTGGGGTTAGTCCGAAAGTGTTTACACCATGCTTTGGGGGTGCTTCATGTGATGTGGGGTGCATGGTGTATGGATGAGACCTTGGTTGTTCTATGATGGAATTTCACATTGGAGGTATCTTGCTCATTGATTACTTAAGCTCATATGGATGCTTGATTAACATTATTCCTTAGAGCATTACAAATCTTGTGACAACATGATGACTTCTCCATGTAGCCGACACATGAAGATAAGTTGTATTTCTTAGAGGAAACATTGCATTGGATGAGGTGTATTGGGCATTATGGAGGAGGGCATTGATCCCTATACAACATGGGGTTTCTTGGATCACTTGCTAGGAGTCTTGTACTTTTTTTATGCTAACTTGGGTTAAGGGGTTGGACTTGTAAGTGGGTGGACCTAGAGATGGTACATTGCTTTGGAGAGGTGTTGGAGCATTGGATCACTTGGAGGAGGGGCATTGTACCTTGAAGGTGTATTGCTATTTCCTTGGATCAATGCTTATGGATCATTGCCACCTTGGAGCTTAACATGTGTCACTTGTAGAGGAGCAATTCACATGTGTGGGCCTAGTTGTTTGTAGTAGGTTTCTTGTAAGGGTTTATGTCCACTTGTGTATTGTTGGCCTCCCTTACCTCTCATATATATAGAGAAAATAGGGAGTCCTTTCATTTATCACCTTGATCATATTGTGTTTGGATATGTAAGGATACGAGCGATTTTCTCTCTCTCTCTCTCTTAAGAGAGTTTCCTTGTATTTTTATCTCTCTTGGTCTTAGAGTGATAGGGTTCTTCGAGGATTCGTTGAATGAGATAGGACTAGGTTTTTACTCTAATACGACTAAGGAGATAGGGTTTCACTCTAAGGAGACTAATGAGCCAGGGTTTGTGAGAAACCTGAGGGGAGAAGAAGCTTATGTTTGCTAGAAGGAGATGAGAATGGAGATGTCTTTCTTAGAGCCAAGGAGTTTTGCTAATGTGATATTATGATCCAGGTGGATATTGGTGGCCACCCACCTTTTCCAATTGGCTCAAAACAGTTTTCTGGCAACTTTTGTAATTTACTATTTTTAGCAGTTTTTCGGGTCCTGAACTTCCGGAGCCGAGGCCCTAAACGACGTTTTTTGGGGTATTTTTCGATTGAAAAATTTCATCATGAAATTTTTGTCGACAGTTGTAGACCTTGGATAGATCTTTCCAACGAGCTATTGTACGCCTAAAACGGATATCGTATGCAAAAGTTACGACCTCAGGAAGTTGATGTACTGACTTACCCATACGGGGCCCACATGACTTTTGGCGCTTCATCTCTTAGAGTTAGGTTTTTGGATGTATAGGGTTTTTGACAGCCCTGTTTATTGTAAAAATGCCTTCAGAGCCTCATTGTAATGATCTTCTTGTGAATGCGAGTAGCCGTCACATCTCTTCTCAGAGATAAGCTGCCACCATTCTAGCGAGCCTGTCACTCTGTATTTTTACAGTCTCTGTACATTTCTTTCATTAATAGAAATCGTGTATTACTGTATCTCTGTGTTTATGGTTGCATCTCTGATACATTTATGTTATATTATTGGATATCCGCGATATCTCTGTGCATTTCTTTATTACATCTCCGCTCTCATTTCATGCCAAAAATAATCCAGATCATATTAGGTTATGAAGGATCTTTGGTGTAGCTAAGGATTTTCATAGTTTTCCCTAGCTAGGGTTTAGGAAAGCTAGAAGATTGTACTACTTCCATAATTGTTGTCATAAAAGTAATTTGAGGATTTAGTTTATGCATGATAATATCGCCCTAGAGAGTTGAAACTTAATGGCATAAGATTGGTATCCTTTCTCTTGGATTTTCTTAGTGATTAAGATTGTGAATAAATAAATTATTATCCTCTATTACTATTTTTTTATGTATATTTTAGAATAACCTTAAAGTTGAAAATTCATAAAATTGAATTTTTTTTATTTTTAATATATTAGAAAAATTTAAATGTATATTTTAAATTAAAAAAGTTCTACAAAATGGTTCTCACAACAATTTGATTAACACTCTAAAGAGTATTGCAAAGTTTGTACATATATTTTTAATTAGAGCATAGGGGCCTTGAAATCTCAATTAATAACACACGGTTTATATAACCCCCGACTCTTTATTTTAATTAAGATAAGAGGGGTTGATTTCCTAATATATGAATCTTTAAATTAATAATAATTTTATCATTATTTCAAGTTATTAGTACCTATCGAAGCAAGTCTATAATAATAAGGGTTGTATGGCAGTTTAGTCCCTGCCAAGTAGATTTGGAAATGGAGATGATAGCTGACACCCTATAATTATTGATGATGATGATTACTGTGAAACATGAACAATATGTTAACTAGGGGCTAGTTTCATAGTCTTAAAAGAAATCAATTTGTAAAGATTTTAAATGAAAAAAATTAACATTGATAACTATAATAATAATAATAATAATAATAATAATAATAATAATAATCTATTTTTAAGGTCACAACCAAGCCAGCACACCAAATTGATGTATGAGACCCCCTTGTTTGTGGGACAAGGGACCCCCCTCCGCCCAACGATTTGACTGGTAAAGTCTACGAAGTTATACATACCCTACCCCCCTCTGGATTTGAACCTGTGACCTCTTAAGAGGAAACACATGTTCTTAACTATACCATCAGAAAGATTGGAATTCAAATAATTCAACCGAGACTCACAAGGAATGGAGGAAGACGTGTTGCTCAATGACACTTATAGATTTGCCATATGTTATATTGGCCAGGATCTTTGACCACAATTTTACTTTAATGTGGATGTTGTATGGTTTTGGGATTAACCTAAATTTCCTTCCAATTAAGTTAATCTAGCCAAATGCAAATTGCATTTTAAAAATATTAGATTTTTCTTTTTGAAAATAAACCTTTCAAATTTAATAATATATATTTTTATATAATATTTATTATATTACATAATAAATATAATCTAAATAATATATTAGATAATAAATATAATAATAAATAATATATTAGATAATAAATATAATATAAATATAAAAATAAACTAGGGTTGCTTGGCAGGTTAGTCCCTGCTAAGTAAATTTGGAAATAAACATGATAGTTAACCCCCTATAATTATTCATGATGATCACTTTGAAACATGAATAATATGCTAACAAATGAGCTAGTTTCATAATCTTAAAAGAAATCAACTTCTTAAAAGAATTCCACATAGACTTAGAAGGGATGGAGAACATAGTTTATAGATTTGTCATAACCTGTACTAGACAAAATATCTTACCATGATTTTACTTTAATATAGTTGCCATATAGTTTTGGGATTAACCTGAATTTCCTTCTAGTTAAGCTAAGCAAGCCAAATGCAAATCTTTAAAAAAAATAAAAAATAAAAATAAACATTTCACATTTTATAATATATATTTTAATATATATAATATTTTACTATCTTAATATATATATAATATTTTATGTGTTAACTTATATATATTATAAAATATATAATATATACTCTAATTTATATAATATAAATTTTAATATATATATATATATATATATATATATATATATATATATATATATATATATATATATATATATATATATATATATATATATATNTTTTTTTTTTTTTTTAATATGTTATGACATGACACATCCAAAACATCAACATTACTATTTATTTATTCTTTTATATTGGGAAATGTAAATTTTAAAAAATATTTTTATTGTGGTGGTGTAATAAGTGTTATATATATTGTACAATCAATTAGAATTGTTGTTATTGATTATGCAATTAATTTTAAATATTGAAATACGTGAAGGCAACAATAAGACTTGAAATATATTAACCAATTAGAGATGAGAAAAATAAATATTTTTGCTATATCAAAAAATATATATTTATTTTCTTAAGTTAAACATTACATTTTATAAACAAATTTAAAATATAAAGCAAATTAATGTCAAATCAGTAGCAAACTCATTGCTATAGTTTGTTCTTTGGTAGAGACTAATAACATATTAGATAATAAATATAATATAAATATAATAATGCATAATAATAATAAATACTTAGTACAACTTTTTATATTTTTATATTTAGATGTGGTGATTGGTGAAATTCATTGATTATGTAATTAATTCTACATATTGAAAGACGTGAAGGGAGTAATAACACTTCAATTCTATTAACCAATTAGAAATGAGAAACACACATATTTTTATTATATCAAAAAATATATATATATATTTTCCTATGTTAAACATTACATTGCATACACAAATTGATGGTAAAAACCAAATTAATGTCACATCATTGTCACATCAAAAGCAAACTCATTTCTATAGTCCCATGGCAGGGACTAATAATTGGTTTGGAGTCAAATGGTGTTGATTTCCCATTTCTTTACTTGTTTACAAAATATTTTCTAATGTTTTTTAAAATATGTATTAACTGATTTTTTTTAAGAAAATAAATTATTTTCTAAATTTTGCAATTTCATGGATGGAATTTTTGATGGCATTGTCTAACTATTCTATGTTTTTTCTTTCATCGTCAGAATTTGACAACACAAATCCGTATAAAATCATTTTTTTGTTGTTGTTTAAATTGTATTTCTGAATACAAAAATGGATTCAGCATGCTGAAAAACTCCTAGAGCACTCAACTTATACATATTTAACCACTCAAATCTGCAGATCCAACAGTATCTCGCCGATTTTTGGGCAAAAGTCCCAGGAAAATATGCCTGAAAAAAAGGAAAAAATTAACACATTTAGACTACGACATTTTTTATTAATTCAAACGTAATGATAATATTTAATTTCTTTAGTGTATGCCATTTTTTTCAATATTTGTAATGATAAATTTAATTTCCTTAGTGTATGCCATTTTTTTTCCAATATTTATAATGATAAGATTTGATTTCCTTAGTGTATGCCCTTTTTTTCAATATTTGTCTATCTTATATACTTATATAAAAATAAGAAATTCCAAAAATTAATTACTTTCCCAACACAACTACATTTAAAAGATGATTGATATATAAAAATTGATTAGACTTTTATTTGCATTAATGCAATGCATATATGAAGTTCCCAAACTATACCATATGAAATATGAATTTCAATATTACAACACTCTCTAAATTGGATTCTTAATTGATACTACAATATTTGTGAGAAACATAATTTTATTGCAAGTGTGACAACTTTTTGATGTACATGTTTCAATCAATAATAGAAGAAGCTAACATCATCCACGTAAATACGAGCATGTTTTTTTAAATCAACATGAAAAAAACTAACCCTACCAATAAATGACTAACTAAATTATCAAAATAAAAATAAAAATGTTATTGTCATTCATTTACATTACTTTGAGGTAGACCTCATAGTTGCAATGGTGTTACATAATGGGAAATTTAAACTTCGCTAGCCTTGCTCAACGACTACCAAGTTGTTGTGCTTATCAACAAAATCCCACAACCATGATTTTGTCAATGTTCCAAACATGTGTTCTTTCTAGTTAAGTTAGCAGATTATAGAATATATGTGTTCTTTCTAGTTAAGTTAGCATATTATAGAATAGGTATCTATCTCAATCAATTGTCATTTAGGAAATAATAGAGTAGTGCAAGAAAAGGTGGTTAAATAGCACGCACAAGGAGGAAAAATGTTCATGCCATTTTATCTTGTATTACTATTAGAAACATACGTCCTAGAATTTAAGGAATCACATGTGAAACATCCTACAAAAAAATTATCCATGGAGGTCATCATGACTTATAATAAAAGACTTCTAGCTAAATTACCTTATTTAAGACAATAGTTACCCCATGAGCTAGTTTGATTGACAACATAATTGGCAAGTTTATATGACATAGTGACAAACTAATTCATCATAACATCCTTCAATGTTCACTACAAATAAGGCCAATCGTTCTAATCTTTGCAATGAAGGTTAAGCAAGTAACTCATCCCCTTTTAGCACAACATGCATGAGGCAATGCATAGTTTCTTGTTGTAGTAGTGATACAAAATATAAATACTCTCTATCAAGATTTAAAACGAGTCGAGATGTTCACTACAAAACCTAAATAATCTCTGTCAAGAATCAAAATGAATTGAGACAGACATTGTTGTAATGAGACTCTTGAAATACCTTAAAAATGATTAATGGAATTTATTTAGACTAGAATGCAATACAAACCTAATGTCACAAAGCTCACAAAATATGAAAAGGCTCTTTAAAGCATGATTTATTTACATTGCAATTTCCTTAATACAAACAATCCATAATAATACCTCCTATTTACCATTATAANATTTATTTAGACTAGAATGCAATACAAACCTAATGTCACAAAGCTCACAAAATATGAAAAGGCTCTTTAAAGCATGATTTATTTACATTGCAATTTCCTTAATACAAACAATCCATAATAATACCTCCTATTTACCATTATAATCATGAACTTTTAGATGTAAGAAAAGAAATACTTGAAAGAATTACTATTTTTTTTTTGGTTGGTTATACTATCCTTGACTTGCGAGACTCGCCTGTGGCTGAGATGCTACAATCCAGGGGCATCTAAGCCATCAAAATCACCAGGGGATCGCACCTGGTCTGAAGTCACTCTGGACCGCACCAATCCTTAACATGGCTAGATTTGAGGTGTCCCCAGGGTTTCGAAACGATGACTTTCATTTACAGAGTGTCTTAGCAATGCACTCCCTCACCGACTACTCTAGACCTCAGAGACTTTAAAAAATTACTATTTACCATTATAAGAATGGAATACTAATTCCTTTTTTATGGCACCAGAACCGACCTTTAAAATGTACAGACCTTTAAAATGTACATTGAACTAATCATATCACATGACAATATAAAAATATTAATCATAACACATGAGAATATAAAAAAATCCCAATCATAACACACAACCATTTGAAGGCACCATATGCATTAGGCAAGTGGTAGTCTCAGTCGTAGTTTTTACTAGGGGAAACCTAACAATGGGATATTATCAACTAATACTATGCTAGCTTATCTTACATCATTGATTTGGGTGATGGCAAGCTATTCGTGTGTAAATAAAATCACTTTATATATTAATGTATAAATTTAACTATCCTTTTCTAATTTGGGCCATGGCAAGCTATTTGTGTGTAAATAAAATCACTTTATATATTAATCTATAAATTTAATTATTGGCAACCTACCCCTCATGCACATAATACATAATCGACCATATGCAATAGGATAAATAATGAATTTCAATAGTTATTGATATAGACCTATGATGATCTCCATATGAACCACAAGATTACAATGCAAATCATGTCACTCTAAATCCCTGATTGATTATAAGAAATACACATATGATGAGCTTTCTTTTTTCAACAGAAAATTACTCATTATATTGATATATAATTTGTTCTCTTGATAGTTCTAGTCCATAGATCATCCTCTAAAAAACATATTCTGCCCCTGATCCAACAAAACCAGAGAGTCATTAGAGATGAAAACCAACACGCAGGTTGCAAAAATAGTTTCGAAAAAAAACCAGTAGTTGCTCGCCCCCAAAGGACCTCAAAGTGTTAACCAAACACCACATGCCCCAAAGGACCTCAAAGTATTTAACAAAACACTGCATGCCCCCAATGAAGACCTTAAAGCTCTGGCCCAAACCTCTTCTTTCCAAGGAGAGAGGACAAAAGAGGTCGGAAAAAACCGCAAACCTGTCCAAGAGGGAAAATACCCATAACCCACAACGAATGGAAGCAAATATGCAGAAATAAACCTCCCCCGCCGCAACATGGTCACCAACATGCATCCAGAAAAGTGCGCACGAAGAGAGATAACAGAATGACGTCTAGGATTAGCCACATAGCCCTCAAGTCGCCGGCCAACTTGCAGCCTTGCTCACCCTGAAGAAGCACACACCCAAGCCGCCGATCCCTCCGAAGCCACCGAGCCCCGCTCGCCCTTAAAGAATCTCATGCCGCTGACCGCCTTGTAGCCCTGCTCCGCTGTTGGCAACCTTGCAACCCCGCTCGCCTTGAAGAAGCACGAACCCAAGTCGTCGATCCCTTTGGAGCCACCAAGCCCCGCTCGCCCGTGAAGAAGCTCATGCCGCCGACAACCTTGTAGCCCTACTCTGCTTTCGACCGCCTTGCAGCCCCACACCCTTGATCCTTCAAAGTTGCAAATGAACATGCATATAAACCTCGGGTGGATCCAGCTCCCAACAAACACAAAACGACGCCCACCAAAACCAACGAATATCTGGAAAAATCCTGATCATGCCACAACAATCACCACCAGGACGTGTGATGGTGGTTGTTGGGATGAACATAGAGGCACGTTGATGACTGTCTGCACCAGAGCACAGAGGAGAAGCAACGACAGCTAGGAAAACCCTAGCCGCCCCCTAATAGTAGCACATATGATGAACTTGAGATTAACCAAAAGGCTGCAATGCAATACATCTATACATATAAAGAAAGAAACTTATAGTTATAACGACAACAATAACAATGTATAGTTGTAGTAGTAAATGATACAAGTTTTGTATGAATATTAGAAGATTTGAATAGTGTGGAAAATTTAAAAACAAATATAAATATCAAAATTTGTCATTTTAAATGGTGTTAAATACAATGTACATTGATTCATTACAATAATATGATATATGATATATTTGTTTAGAGTTCAATATATTATTTATGAGAATTAAATTTAGGTGGGTAGAATAATAATCATTCTTTCTAACTATTAAGCTAAACCCAATTGACATAATTAATGTTAAATGATAACTAAAGAAATTTTTGAAAAAAATTAGATGTAAACATTTTAAAATAATTGATATTTTTTATATATTTTTGGAAAATTTTATTTAAAATACAATTTACATAGTATGTAATTTTTTAAAAAAATGTTATTATTTTCATAGATAATTATTTAGAAAAATTATTTAAAGATATATTTTTTGGGATAATTGTTTAGAGAACTTATTTTAAAATATTCTTACTTCGTTATGACTATTATTTTATTGAATACTAACTTTTTATGTTTATAAAAATTTAGTTTTTATTTTTAAATTTAAATGTATTTTTTGAAAGTTAGAATTTACTTCTTTATGATTATTATTTTATTGAATATTAACTTTTTATGTTTATAAAAATTTAGTTTTTATTTTAAAATTTAAATGTATTTTTTGAAAGTTAGAATAATATTTTAAAGATTTATAATTAAAATGTATGTTTTAAAATAAAAACAATATTAATAATAAATTAAAATATCATATTAATATTTATTTAGTTTTTTTATTGATTAAAATGCATTAAATCTTTAAAATGAAGAGTGCATACACAATGAAATATATTAATGAATTGAAAAATGTATTCTCTATTTAAAGTATTTAAAGTATTGTATTTTTTTCATTAAAAATGAAATACAATAATAAATTGAAAAATGTATTCTATTTAAATTTACCTCTTGTATATGGAAAATGTATAATCTATTTAAATTTACCTCGTGTACTTTTTTTCATTAAAAATGAAAGGAACTTTTTTTTTCCAACAGGGAAATTTCTCAATTATATTATAAATATAATTTGTTTTCTAGTCAAGAGATGTTACAAAGGACAACGAACGGAGATGAATCTGTCAATGAATCTTTCACCAATAATGGTCTCTCGACTAGCAGATGGAGAAAATTCATAAATGAAAAGAGAAAAACAGTACTAGTCCAAAGACCATGCTCATAAACAAATCTCATACATCCTCAGAAAGTCACCAGAGAAGAAAAAACCAACACATAGGCTACAAAAAGAGATACAAAACAGGGCAAAAGGCCAACAGAGAYCTAAAAAGAAGCTAAACCAGAAGCCGCATGCCCCTAGAGAACCTCAAAGTGTATACCCAACACCGCATGCCCCCAAAGGACCTCAAAGTGTTAAACAAAACACCACACGCCCCCCATTAGACCTCAAAGCTCTGTTCCAAAASCTCTTCAAGCCAATGAGGAAGAGTTCAAGAGGGTCCAGAAAACCGAAAGGAAAACATGAAACCGACCACAACAAATCYCRAAACCACCTCCACTGCAATACTCCGTCGCTAATCACAAACAAACAGARSCTCACCAGATATCTTTTTCAATTTATTATTTTTATAAAATATTTGTTAAAATTATAATTATGAATAGTTAGAATTCATTATTTTTAAAAGAAAAATGAATTCCTCTCTCTTTTATATATATATATATATATATATATATATATATATATATAATTTAAAAAAATTGTTTTAAATTGAAACTGAAAAATATTATATTAATTTTTTTTTACAAACAACAAAGGTAAAAAATTATTGTTTTGAGATTTCACACAAAATATGAGATATCAAAGGCCACAAAACAAAGCTTGAAAAAGTCCCCAATAAAAATATCCCAACATTTCTTGCAAATGTATTGCTTTAAAAAAACTAGTATTCTAATTCCTTTAAAAAACCCATAGTTTTTAATGGAGGGTGGTTGTTAGAAAGAAAGGGAGTTCTAGTGTCTAATGTCCATGTCTTTTAACATTTGGTGTATTGTGTCCTCTTTAAAATATGCTTGAATATAATTTGTTGACATTCTATGATTGGAATGACCATATTTCTTAACATATTGTATTCTGCCTCTAAGATATATATTTTTTTCTTTTGTTGAATTAGGACATTCATAATTGTTGCATTTTATAAAGTGCATTAATGTTCATTTTCATGAACCTTGAAAGTCACCAAGAAAACATAGGTTATGTTGTATTGTATGAGCTCTTCGTGTCTTTGAAGAATCCTTCTAAACTCATGTGATTCCCTATAATCCATTAATGTAGCACATAGAGCAAAGATGGTTGGAAATGATAGAGTTTTGAGATTAAGACTGATGTAGAATTGCCTAGGGAAGCTCTAAATCCAATGCACAAAAAAAACCTCTTACTCTACAAACCAAATAACAAAACTACCAAGGCACTCACATACTAGAATTTGTTGAGGCCAAAGTTGAGAAGACTAAAGTATCTAAAGCTCAACAAAACCAAAGAACCATACCATCAAAGGATGATGGCCAAAGTGTCGAGAGGCAATAACAGGTTATAAGTGAAACCTAGAGAATTAGAGAGATGCATATCGAATAAGAGCAAAGAAAAAAATGTCAAGAGATAGAGAAATAATCAGTGTAAAGTAATCACACGTTGAATACAACTAGATTCCAAGAACCAAAACACAAAAATAACTACACACTAAACATGCCCTGATATTGTAACCTCTAGACATAAATTCCAAAAAACCATCCAGAAATTTACCACACAAATTCTATGAGGACCTTGTTTCGAATAATACTGTCAAATTCTTACAGATATCGATTCATTATCCCTCTTTACCGATGAAAAATCTTACTATGAGGTTCAAAAAACATGACGGAGTTTAATGTAAACATGCCAGAGAGAGGTGAACTAGTCCTTTCTAATCTCAACGCCTTGCTTAATATCTAATGATGATGGTGTTATGAAAGTGACGATTTAAAGTGATGTAACATGTCTTTATATCCATAACCTTAGGAAGTTAAAAGAATTACACAATGCTACCCCATTTTTCTATGATACCCTTAATTTAAGGGTGGTGGCCTTGTTGACCGGGAAATCATCTTGGTAGTTGTGTACTCTTTAAAGTTGAAAAATGAAATTACAATCATAAATTTTGGTCTCCTATGATAAAACCCTGATTAAAAAATATAAACCTCAATTTAATTATTTGTGAACTTTTTATAACCTAGGTAAAAGTTATTTTAAGTTTTCTCTTAAGATCTATTATAATCCCCACACCGACCACCCCTTATTTAATTTTATATTAAATTTGTAATATCAAGGATACCATCCATTCAAAATAACTCTCACTGACTTTCGCCCCTCGCATCTTCTTCTTGACCGCGTTCTGTTACCGCCGACAATCTCCGACGCGTACAATTGACCGCGTTCTGTTACTGTCAGATGGTTTTGCATGCGCATTCCGTTATTCGTCGGCTTTTCAACGTTTTCCGTCAATAGGTGTTTTAATGCGGTACGAAGAACACACTACAGTGGTTTGTCCACGTGTCCTATAATGAGGCGGCAAAATAGATTTGCTTTCACCTAACCTAGACAATACAAAATGCGCTTTAATACTGCGTTTTCCCAATGGTGTTTATGCCTCGCACGTCTATGCAAGCCACGTGTAAAAGGTCATTACATTACGAGAAAGTATCGGCTAGGTGTTATGCCTCGCAGGTCTACGCAAGCCACGTGTAAAAGAAAATTACACGTGGCATAGAGCAGCTCAAACTTCGACGGAAAGGAGGTTGTCATTCACTGAACAGTCCGTATATTAAAAATTCACTGTTAACGAGGCCGAGTTTACCGTTAACGTATAGTTTGACCCAATTCTCCATTATTATAACTCTAAAAAAAAAATAATTCCAGCAACAAATTTTCTTGACAAACAAGAGGGCGCTCATGGAAAATGGATCCGAGAATATGGACGGATATGGAAGAACCGTGGGATGATTCATTTGATGTGGGTTACATGGTGTATATATAATCCTTGCTTGTTCCATGATGGACTTGCATATTAGAGGTGGCTTGCTCATTTATTTATTGATTGAGTTTATATGGATGCTTGATGAACATTTTTTCTTGGAGCTTTTGAGACCTTGTAATAGCATGAGGACTTCTCTTGGATTGGTGTCTTTTTTTTTGGATTTTATTAGTGATTGCGGTTGTGAAGATGAGAATTACTATTCATTTTAGTTGTTGTTTTATGTATAGTTTAGATGATCCCTAAGCTAAAAATTCACAAGAATAAGATTTGGGAAACCACCTTATGAGGTGAAATTTTTGTAGTTGCATTAATTGCCATAAATCTAGCAATTTCTACATGGTATTAGAACTATTTTGGGATGGTACATGTATAGTGAAGCTCCAAGACATATGACATATCATAGGTCATCATATATCAAGTTTTGGTAGAGAGAGGGAGGTATGAGTGTGGTGATGGGATATGCTTCTACATATCATTGAGATGAATGGGCTCCATTATCTTCCAGATGCCTTCAGGTGATGTTTTTGAGTTAAGTGACATGTTGCTTATTCCTGGTTTGAATAAGGATCTTTTTTCAATTTCTTATATGGCTAAGCTTCAATGTAGAGTTACATTTGAAGGACATTAGTGCACTATCAATGATTGTAGTCTAGCTAGTCTGAGGATCTTAGCTATAGGTGCACTAGATGGTGGATTTTATAGATTGTTTGGTGATCTAGTGGCACTTGTACATTCCAATGGGAAACTGGATGTGCCTCCTAGTACCGAGGAGTCATATGTAGAGAATGCATGGCAAGATGTTATGGAGACATTTATGGAATCATTAATTGATTCCAGACTTGTAGCTAATAGGAGTTTTGTAGAGTACAAGGACATAGTCATTAGAGTTGACATTGACAAGGCAATATTGAGGGTGAATATTCCCTCACCTTCTACCCCAACAAATAGGAGGCCAAGATGAATTACTTAGACATTATAGGATGCATAGGAGCATGTAGAAATGCCCAAATATTTAGTGAGGGTGAGTATAAATCCTAGGAGATATACTAGTCATGATGCATTGATTTCTTCCATTTGTGAGCCTTCCATATCTTTTAGGAGGAGAGGTATGAGACCTTGATCAAGGATGATGTTTGGGTTTATTCTGAGACTTCAACATGTATATATTTATAGATGGTAGGTTTGGTGAAGTTGCTGAGGGAGTAGACTAATGTTGGTGAAAACACTTTCCTCATTCGAGAGGGAGTGTTAGTTTACTCTGGAAGCGTTTACACCATGTTTTGGGGGTATTCCATGTGATATGGGGTGCATGGTATAGGAATGAGCTCTTGATTGTTCCATGATAGACTTGCACTTTGGAGGTTGTTTTCTCATTGTTTTCTTTACCTCATATGGATGCTTGATTGACATTCTTCCTTGGAGCATTAGAGATCTTGTGACAACATGATGACTTGACCACGTAGCTAGCACATGAAGATATGTTTGCTTGCTTGAAGGATGCCTTGCACTGGAGAAGAAGCATTGGGCATTGTGGAGGGGAATTGAGTCCTAAACAACATGGGGTTGCTTGTATCACTTGCTAGGAGGCTTGTACATGACTTATGCTTTCTTGGGTCAAGGGAGTGGACTTGGATGTGGGTGGACCTAGAAATGGTACATTTCTTTGGAGATGCATTGGAGCACCAGAGAACTTGGAGGAATAGTTCCCTTGNTATATATATATATATATATATATATATATTGTCTTCATGATTTTGTAATGTCTAGCTCTTATATGTTTTGCTAATTTTATATATGTTAAGGAGGAATTTTTAAGGGTTTTAACATAGATATTGAAGACAATAGGTCCACATACTTTATTGCTACCGTAATTGTTGTCATAGAAGTAATTTCCACATTTGGTTTATGCATGATAAGATCACCCTAGAGGGCTAAGACTTAGTGGCATACGACATATATTCTTTCTCTTGTATTTCCTTAGTGATCGAGGTTGTGAATAAATGAATTATTGTCCTCTATTGATTTTGTTTTATGTATAATTCAGATTAACTCTAAGGATGGAAATTCATAGGGTTGAGATTTGGGAAACCTCTTTGTGAAGTGAAATTTCTATAATTTCATTAATTACCCTAGCTTCAAAAATTTCTACATAATGGTTTCTCACAACAATTTAATTAGCACCCTAAAGAGTGTTGTAATGTTTGTACAAATATTTTTAATTAAAGCATATGGGGCCTTGACATTTTTAGATTTGTACCTCAATCTCAATTGATAACACACTTTTTATATAACCCGCGACTCTTCATTTTAAGATAGGAGGATTTGATTTCCTAATGTGTGACTTATTTTTAAATTAATAATAATTTTATCATTAAGTAATGTAATTAGTACATACCAAAGAAAGTCAATTAAGTAATTGGTTCCAAGCCAAATGATATCCACTTCCCATTTCTTTACCTCTTTTACAAAATCTTTCCTAATATTTTTTAAAACATGTATTAATTGTTTTTTTATGGAAACAAATTATTTTCTAAATTTTACAATTTCATGTATGGAATTTTTGTTTTGTTCATACATAATGATGAGACTTAATTGCTCTTATGTATGCCATTTATTTTTTCAATATTTTCCTATCTTATATGATCATTTAGAAATAATAATCTCCAAAAATTAATTATTGGCCAACACAACTACATTTGAAATATTACTAATATATGGAAATTGAAGGGACTTGATCTCTTTACCTAAAGTATCAAAATAAATTAATACAATACATATATAAAATTCATAAGCTACACTATATATGAAATATGAATTTCAATATTACAAGATTTTCGAAATTAGAATATTAATTAATATTGCAATATTGGTCAAATACATATATTAAATTCATAAACTATACTATATAAAATATGAATTTCAGTATTACAACTCTCTATATTAGAATATTAATTGATATTACAATATTGTTCAAAAACATAATTTTATTATAAGCGTGGTAGATTTTTGAAACACATGTTTCAATCAACAGAGGAAGTTTGAATCATCCACCCAACTACACGCATGTTCTTTTAAATCAATAGGAAAACAAAACTTGGTTTTAACCTGACCAATAAAGGACCAACTAAATTTAAAAAAAAAAGAATTATANTTTAATTAGGTCCTAATTTTCACCGTTTCAAGTATAAGATGAGAATACATAAGGAGATATTTAGATATATAGGAAATATACCTGCACGTAGTTGCAATGGTGTTACATACGGGAAACTTAAACTTGGCGAGCCTTGCTCATTGACAACTAAGTTATTGGTTCCATCAATGAAATCCCACTGCCATAATTTTGTCAAGGCTCCAAAAATGTTTTCTTCCTAGTCAAGCCATCAGATTATAGAATAGTTATTTATCTTAATCATGCGTCTTTTAGGAAATAATAGAGTAGTGCAAGAAATGGTGGTTAGATAATACACATGGGAAGGAAAAAGGTTCACCTCATTGAATCATTTTGTATTATTAATACAAATCTATGTTCTATAATTTTAGAAACCAAGTTGGAAACATTCTAGAAAATATTGTCCATGGAGGTCCTCATGTCTTATAATATATAGATTTTACCCGAATTACTTTATTTAAGACAATAGTTATCCCATGAACTAGTTTAATCGACAATATTAGTTGGCGAGATAATATGACATACCTCCATATTATCAGTTAAAAATTAATTCATCATAACATCCTTCAATGTTCACTACAAATAAGGTCAATCGTTCTAATATTTGTGGTGATGGTTCAACATATCACTCATACCCTTTCAACATAACATGCATGAGGCAATGCATAGTTTCTTCCTATAGCTGTAATACAAAACCTAAATACTCTTTATCAAGATTTAAAATGAATTGAAATTTTTAATACAAAACCTAACTAATATCTATTAAGATTCAAAATGAATTGAGATAGTGTTGTCATGAGACTCTTGAAGTATCTTAAGAATGCCTAATGGAATCTATTTAGACTATAATGCAATGCGAACCAAATGTCACAAAGCTCACAAAATATGAAAAGGCTCTTTAAAGCATGCTTTATTTCCTCTACAATTTCCTTTAATATAAACAATTCATAATAATGTCTTTCATAATAATGCCTCTAGTTTACCATTATAAACATGAATTTTAATAATGCCTCCCATCTACCATTAGAAACATGAATTTTCAATTGTAAGAGAAGAAATCTATTTACCATTATAAGAATGAAATAATTCCTCCGTTAAGGTTCGACAAACTGTGGAAATTAAATCACACTTGCAGGAATTGAAATATCACACTTGAAAACTTCTCTTCCGAAAATTGGGAAAATTTATGTAGGTGCCCTGTCGAGGCTTTGGAGAAATTTTCAAGCTAGGGTTTGATAGTCGTAGTCTTAGCAATGAATCGTATGGTCACCAAAGGGGGAGGGAATGCAACCCCCTCATACAAGCAGTAGTGGTGGATAGAGGGAAAGGCCCAAGAGGCGAGGGTTTCAAAGAACCTCTGACAAGTACCCCAGGATCAAGATCGGAAAAGAACCAAGAGAGAAACCAAGAAAAACATGATCATGTGGGGGAAGGAGCCATAGAATCCAGAACGACATGCAAGAAATGAAGAACCCCAGTGGGGTAGAGGGGCACAACCCGTGCAAACCTAAAACAACACTGATACCCAAGGTTATACTGGAAGACCCCCAAACATAACTCTTTCAGAATCAGATGAAGACGCATGCACTGATCTGAAAGTTCATGGGCCTGTGGCCCACATAAAAAAACGTTGCGCAAGTGGATAAAATACCNATATTTCCATGCCTCAGCGGGGCTATACATTCGTCCATGGAAGGAAAATTTCTCCCCAGAGAAAGAAACCTTTAAAAATGTCCCAGTCTGGCTAAGGCTTTACTCCTTACCACTAGACTACTGGCTTCCATCCACTTTCGAAGCGTTAGGGAACAAGCTCTAAAAATATGTCAAGATATCGGAAGATACTCTAAAAGGTAGAGATACATCCTACGCAAGGATCTGCATCGAGTTGGATGTTTCGGTAGTGCTCCCAGAAGCCATAAGCCTGGAGTTTAGGGATGAGGAATGGATACAAATCATAGACTATGAGCAGATCCTGTTTCAGTGCAGAAGATGTCATGAAAATGGACACCTACTAAGAGAATGCCCTCTTAACAAAAAACAAGAAGCGGAAAACACCAAGCTACAACAGGATGAGGACAGTTTTGTGAAGCCAAATCACAAAGGCAGAGGAAACAAGAGACAAGACAAGGCCCCAACAGGAAGCAACCCAGAAGCCTGGCTTAGAACAGAAGGAAGGGGCAGGCCCAACCAAGGGGAAGGAGGGATGAAAAAGATGAAAGATAAGGATGTGAAGGCACACACAACTCAGGAGAACACATAAAATCCAAGCAACAAAGGTGGACATGGAGGTAGCGCAAGTCCTAGGGGAGGAGGAAATGAATATGCCAACACACCAATGCAGGAAGCAGACGAAGATTTGGAGATGAATCCAAGTGAGGTAGGAACATAGGACCTAGATCTCAGATTCGTTGTGGAAAGAGAAGGAATAGATCTACTGAACATACTGAAGCAATGGAAAAGGTAGGGAGTAGACAATGTGCCAATGGAGCAACTCGATCACATTCAATATCTCTTCGTCCTAGGGGAGGAAGCGAAATCCAGAGGGAGAAAGCGCATGCATGGCGAGATAGGACACCTGGGAATCAAAACAAGTGATGGAAAACCACAACACTCACCCAAGTAGGCAAGGCAGAAGAAAGGTAGTAAATCAAATAGCGTAGCTCTACAAGAACTAGGAGCCCTGTTGATAAATTCAAGTAAGATTAAAAATATCTTCCCCAACTCCCCCCCACATGTTTAAATGAAGATAATAACATGGAATATAAGAGGCCTAAACAACCCAAGAAAGAAAAGAATCCTTAAAAATAGATTGAGTAAGGAACAACCTGACCTATGTTTCATTCAAGAGACAAAATGCACTTTAGACATAATGGAAACAATCCGTAAAAAACACTAGAGGAATTACAAGATGTTGGCTGTCGAAAGCCAACAGATGGAGGGAGGTATCCTCACCCTATGGAACCCACAATAGGTGAACCTACTTGCAGCAAAATCCACGAGAAACACACTTTCTGTTAATATGAAAATCATAGGGAACACAGAGGAAATTCTATGCACTAATGTATATGGTCCCCAGGTGATGGAGGAAAAAAGAAGATTGCTCCTCGACCTAGAGAATCTAAAGGAGCATACCCGCAACTTCCATTGGATCCTGACAGGGGATTTCAACATCATCACTACACTCGCGGAGAAAAAAGGGGCACTAGGATATTGGACAGAGATACGAAATATTTCTCATCTTTCATTTACACAATGAAGCTCGTGGACATTAGGACCAACAACGGTCAGTTCACATGGAATAACAAACGACTAGGTCACCACCAAATAACTACAAGGCTAGACAAATTCTTCGTGTCGAAATCAATCATGCCGTAGAGACTAACTTTGGACTGCAACATCCTCTAATGGGGGGGATCAGATCACTGCCAATTCAACTGGAAGAAAATTCTCAAACCACACTGAAAAACAAACCATTTAGATTTGAGAAGTTTTGGATCGACCATCCCACCTTCAAGGAGAACATCAACCAGTGGTGGCGGGAGGAACTTCCAGACCAAGGGACAAGGATGTTCAAACTTTACAAAAAACTGAAATACATCAAACAAAAACTCAAGGAGTTGAAAAAGGAGGTCGTTGGAAATATAAACTAGGGGAAAAGGAGCATTGAGGACAGAATGAGGAAACTATAGGAACAATGCATTGAAGAGGGATACAAAGAGGACCAAAAAAAGGAAGAGATCCATTTGACCTAGGAATGGGAAGAAAGATGCCTAAGGAAGAAAACTTGTGGCGTCAAAAGTCCAGAATAAGGTGGCTAAAGGAAGGGGAGAGGAATACTAAGTTTTTTCATAGAATGACTATTGCAAGAATATTCCACAAAAAAATCTTGAATATTCAGGATCAAGATGTGATCGAAAGAGAATCCCACCATAAAATTGAGAATACACCGGTGCAACCACTTTCAGGGGATAGCCTAGGAACCAAACCAAGATAGATCGAAGGCCATACAAGGAATAATTCAACACATCCCCAAGCTAGTCACAGAGGAGAAAAACGTTGGCTTAAGAAAACCCATTGCCAAGGAAGAAATTGACCAAGTGGTCCAGGAGATGCCCAACGGAAAGGCCCCATGCCTAGATGGGTTCACAGTGGAATTATTCAAAGCATGCTGGGAAGTGGTTAAGCATGATATTTACGGGGTGGTGGAGGATTCCAGGAGATCGACATCCATCCTCAAAACTTTAAATGCCACAATGATCACTCTAATCTCAAAAGAAAATGAAGCTAGAACCCCAGATCGCTACAGGCCTATAACTTTATGCAATGCAGTTTACAAGATAATATCCAAATTCATAGCCAATAGACTGAAGCCGCTACTTCCCACACTGATTTCACAGGAACGGGCGGGTTTTGTGGAAGGCAGACAAATCCTGGACAATATCATCCAAGCCCATGAGATCATTCACATGCTGAAAAGACAAAGGAGAGGGGAGATGATAATCCAACTTGATCTGTTGAAGGCTTACAATAAAATAAGCTGGCACTACATGGCTAAGACTCTGGAATATTTTGGGTTCGACCAACACTGGATCAACTGGATAGTCACTCTAGTCTCAACGAAAAGCTACTCACTACTAATCAATGGGTCCCTAACAAAACCTTTCTATCCATCCAGAGGCATAAGACAAGGGGACCCATTTTCCCCTTTCCTGTTCATTCTAATGATGGAAGGGCTAAGCAGAAGTATAAAAAGCACAACTACAGCTGGGGAAATAAAAGGTATCAAACCTTATGAAAACTGTCCAACCTCCACACACCAACAATTCGTTGATGATACCCTAATCCATGGAACACCCATGGTAAAGGAAGAAAAGGATTTAAAATAATTTTAGAAGACTTTGGGGATGCCTCGAGGGAGGAAATCAACAACTCCAAATCCATGATATATTTCTTCAATACTAATCCAACAATTTAGCGCAACTTGGCCAACATTATGGGGTTTGAACGCAAAACGCTCCGAATGAAATACTTGGGAATCCCCCTGACGGACATAGCCTGCACCAAGGCCTTGTGGGAAGGCGTTATCAGCAAAATGCAGGAGAGGGTAAAAAACTAGACATATAGAGCGCTAAACCCGACTGGAAGGATTATCCTCACCAAAACAATTCTTCAAGAAATCTTGACGTATATGATGTCAGTGTTCCCAGCCCCCAAAGGAATACTACAAAAGATAAGAGCCATCCAGTAAGACTTCCTATTGCGTGACACAAAACATAAAAAAAAATGGGCTCTGGTGGCCTGGGATAAGGTATGCGGCCCAAAAAGTAAAGGCGACATGGGGTTATAGGACCCACAGGTAACCAAGGAAGCCTGAGGGGCAAAGCTGTGGTGAATATGGGTAAAAGACAATTCAACTCCGTGGACAAATGTATGGAAGTCCAGTATGCCCCGAACATAAGAGACCAGGAGAAAATTTGGTTCATGGGCACAATGGAGGGATCAACCATCTGGAATCTTAGCTAGCACAACAAGCACTGGATCCAGAAACACAGCTTCTGGGAAGTCAGAAATGGTATAACAACAAGGTTTGGGGAGGACGCATGGCAACACGAACCCATAATGGAAAATCTGGACAAAGAGGAGCTTCAACAGGAAATGATTGGGAAAGGAAAAACAAAAATCCATCATTACTGGAAGCAAAGGGAAGGCAACGCCAGGTGGCAGATCTGGGACAAACTTAAGCCACAAAATAGAGCCCAGACCGAAATAATCACAAAAGAGGTGGAGGAGGAATTGGGAAAAAGGAAAATTGGGTTTTCGAAAGAAGAGGACCAATTGATATGGGGAAGGAAAAATGGGGGTGAATTCAACTTAAAAGAAGCACAGTATTACATCGCGGGTCAGGACCAAGAAACTCGAGAGCAACAATGGGAAAAAATATGGAAAGGCCCCCAATGGCCAAAAATCAAAATGTTCAAATGGCTTCTTCTACACGATTGAATTCTAACTTGGGAGAACCTCATGAAAAGGGGTTTCATAGGGCCCTCCCACTGCCATCTCTGTCTAGACAAGGAGGAAACAACTAACCACCTCCTCGACGAATGCAACTATACAACAAAGATATGGGACTGGGTGGTAGACATCTTCTGCCAATCCAATAGGATCCGGGGGAACATCAACGAAACCATTAACAACTGGAATTAGGATTACAATGAAAATGAAATGGTGAACCTCTGTTGGACTCTAACACCGTGGATGATCATCTGGGAAATCTGGAAAGAATGGAATAGGCACATCTTCATGAATGAAAGCATACCATAAGAGAGGATAAAGGAAAAAATAGTCTCTCAAATAAGAGAAACGGTTTAGAGCCACAACTGCAATATGGAGAAAGCGCAATTCACAGACCAAGACTCTTGGATCTTGGACCTTTTCCAACTGAAAAATTGGTGCAACAACCTAACAGTAGAGTGAAACCTGCAACTTCGAATAGGAGCCTGCAATTGTACTCCCCCTCCATCAGGGTTCCTCAAACTGAACTTTGATGGGGTGGAAAAATGCAACCCAGGAATGGTAGGGGAAAAAGGTGTGACGAGAGACAATGGAGGAAACATCATCCGACTGTACGCTGGGAGCATGGGAAACTCAACCAACAACGCGACGAAATTTGGAACCCTGGAACTTGGCCTCGAAATCCTAAGTCGCAAAAGGATGACAAACACCATCATGGAAGGTGACTTCACCCTGGTCATCAACACGATGAAAATACTCCAAAATGGCACAAGAGTGGGCAAGGTTCAGCACCACTGGTGCCTTTCACACTCCCTACAGAAAATCCAGAAACATCTAAGAACTATGAACACTGTGGAGTTGCGTTGGGTGCGCAAGTCAACAAATGCGCTAGTGGACAGGCTCACCAATGAGGGGGTCGACAAGGATGACCCAGAACTATATGACACCTAGATCAACATTCCATATGGGAAACTCAGAACAGACTGCAACCACCTTGTGACAAAAGATTGTGAAGATAGGTTAAGCATGGAAGGTCACATTGGGGAGGATATCGTAAGGCCCCACAAAAGGCACGCGGGCCCT
Organism: Picea engelmannii; assembly: GCA_009831015.1. NCBI lineage: Eukaryota > Viridiplantae > Streptophyta > Pinopsida > Pinales > Pinaceae > Picea > Picea engelmannii. Next base: position 222,023 of record ML796009.1, on the reverse strand, counting down.
AGGCAGGATAGTATGGCCCAATACTATGACACTAATCATCATGCAAGATTATAATAAGCAACAGACGGATGAACGAAAGCAAGGCCAGTCTACTAGTAAGGGGCATGGGGAAAGCACGAGTGAAAGGACAGGAAACAAGTTGCATGCAACAAATGATGTAAGGCATGTGGGGCAGATGATAACTTGGATAGCCCCCTAGGAAAGGTACAGGTACGAAGAGAAACACAACCAGATCACATGCGAGCAAGGGTAGTAACTGCACAGGGACAAAGGATGGCCCATCATGACCATTCAAGCCTTAACATGAAAATTGACGAAAGCACACATCACCATGAGCAAACCATGATTGAAAGGATGGGCTCACAGAGGGGAAAGAGAAATAAGAAGAGGGAAAACAACAATAGTCGCAATCAGAAGGAATGCAACATTAGGTATTTTCATAGAATCCAGGGGAGGGACATGCAAAATACCTGGGAAGTAAGGCACAGGCTGAGTAACCAGCATAGGAGATGCGACACACAGAGCAGGATGGTGCGTCTAAAGAAAACGTATAGGAAAAGGAACCCCTCTGGGAAGGAAGTCTTGAACAGTCCGAGATGGAAAACAAGAATGGCACAGGCCGCAAAATATGCGAAGGGAACCTTCCAATCTTGGGTTGCGTCGAAGGGGAGGGCAACCATCACTCGATGGGAGAAGGAATTAAAGAACAAGTGCAAAGGTAAAGCGCGTGATGCATTGGTACAAGAAGTAGACTAGATAATTGATCCTGGGGCCACGCAACCCAGGGAAACCCTCTTCCACAAAATGGTGGATATGGCGTGGATAACTAAGATGATGAACGAAAAAGTAATTTCAGAGAGTGAAGAAGCCAGGCAGGAGGAGAACAAGGAAAACAAGATAATCCTGAACGAGATCCCGCGTCGCCTCAACAGTTTGGAAACTATTACCAAACTATTAGTTGAGGTAGAGAAAGACCAGGAAAGTAAGATGGAGCGTTTGGTTGCCCAGTTCCACCTCTACCTACATTATGTAGATCACATGGACATCAGGCCCGCCAATGGACACGGTGCACCAGCTCAAATCAGGAAGACTTGCATGACCTCACAGAAGGATGATAATAAGAGCCATGCGGATGGTGGGAAGCACCACCCCTAGGTGCAGAAACACTTCATCGTTCGGGATTAATGAATTGGCAGTCTATAGGCGGTCATGCCAGGCCTAGTCAGGTTAGCGCAGATATCGTTCTCCCTCTGGTTTAGGAGGATGTTTTTAGTCTCTTCCTTTATATATATGCTCTTTTCCAACTGAACTTGGAAAGTCTAATCTAGTTTCCCTTGGTGGCAGACCAGAACCATCCCTCGCTAATTACAACTTTCATAACTAGGGACCCACTGGCCTAGTTTCCTTCTAGGCAAAATAGGAGGCCCACCTTTTGTATCATATTATCTTCACTAATATAGATCCATACACTCACTAACAAAAAAAAAGAAATAATTCCTCTGTTATAGTACCCATGCCCTTTGAACCATTGATTGCACTAATCATAACACATGACAATATAAAAAAATATCAAATCATAACACAACCATATGAAAGAAACTTCTTCATATTAATATTGGTTTTTGATAGCAAGGCATCCCTATAATCTGACAAAGAATTACCTAAATTACCATGGTATTGAAATTTGCAAGGACAAATTCCAAAAAAATGCAAAAGAAACTTCACCACTTTCCTTGACTCCTCTTTCAACTTCTACAATTCCATGATGTGGTGGAGTGCTTCTTTTTGTAATGAGATGAGTGAATTGCTAGTGGCATATGAGGTGGGAGAGGCATTGTTTGCATTAGGCAAGTCTCAGTGATATTTTGGCGACCAAGACTAGGGGAAGCATAACAATGGGATACTATCAAGTTAATTCTATGGTAGCTTATCTTACATCATTTTATAATTTGGACCGTGTCAAGCTGTTTGTGTGTATATAAAGTCACTTTATATATTAAAGTATAAATTTAGCTATTGATAACCTGCCCCTCACACATATAGTTATTTTTATTTGTTTTATTTTATAGTTTTTCATTTTTATTTAAAATTTGCTCTCATTAATTATAAATATATTAATCATTACATACTTGTGGTTAGAATAGTTGCACACTATTAATAAGGAATTTGAGTAAATATCATTTCTAATTTACATAGCTCGCACTTTGAGACCCTAGATTATTATGGAAGTTAAAATCTTTCCACCAAACTTTGAGCATAAAGCATGTGCCACTAACAAGAGGTGGAATTGTTTCAAAGTTTATGGTGTGTGATTCACTACTTAAGTTAACAATCATAAAAGCTTTTGCTATTCAAATAACACCATTGAAGAGGTGTGCCAATCTATATAGGATAAACTTACTACTTTGAGGGATTCAAATCCTAATAAAAACAATAACATTACACCACTTTCATCGATATCACAAACCTTATTTAATGATCATAGAAACCAAAGATGCATCACCTTTCCTTTTTTGTTTGTTAGAGAACTTACTTAGTAACAAAGGAAATTGTTTCATTCTCAAATCTTAATACCATCCAAAACTTGTGGAATTATTACCTTAAAAACCAAAGATGTATCCCCTTTCCTTTTTTTTGTTAGAGAACTTACATAGTAACAAAGGAAATTGTTTCATTCTCAAATCTTAATACCATCCAAAATGTGTGGGATTATTACCTTATTTCCAAATAGATATGAAGAAATGCATATTTTATATTGACTTTCAAAATAATATTCAATATTATAGTACTTCAATAATTTGAAGCTAAAATTCTAATAACAATACAAGGTCCTCATAGTGTACTATTTTTTCCACCTTAAATATTAAAATGTATTTATCATTTCATAATAATAATAAATTGATAACATCATACCAATCAAATTTTCAAACAAAGAGGTCTTCGATTACAAAGTGGCATGCAACTTGCTTTTAAAGAACTACTATGCATAATATCAATCATTAATATGATAAAAAAACAGATTTACGGATAAAAAATTTAAGAAAATTATATATATATATATATATATAGAGAGAGAGAGAGAGAGAGAGAGAGAGAGAGAGAGAGAGAGAGCTCTAGGTAATAGGACAATTGGACAGGGTTTAGTTTTCATTTGGTCATTGGTTTTGGTCAGTGTGGGGTTTAGTTCATATCTAGTTAATCCTCTTTAAAGTCATGATTTCATTATATATATATATATATAAACACGATATAATAATAAGTAAACAAAGCTAATATTTTTTTTAAATCAACTTTTTTTCACAAATTAATTAATAATTTTGTTAAAATTAAAAACTCAATTGATACAAATTTTGACTATACAACTTTGTCATAAATGTTTTTGGTTTATTTTAAAATAACTCATCATTAAAATTAAAAAAAATAATAAATCAGAATGAAACTTTACCTACACCTCACCCCAAAATATAATTTAACTTTACCTCTCACCTCACCCCCCAAAAATTTTATAATTTATTTTTATCAAAGTCATTAACTCACTACGTATTCATTTAAAAAGGAAAGTTGAAAAATGTACATCAATCCATAAGATACGATCTTAACAAGTGATGCATAGCAACGTAGTCCCTGCCAGGTTGAATTGGGAATAAATGCACATGGATGGGGAAAAAATAGTGGAGGCAGATGGAAACTGCAACAGAGATGTGGCAAGCAACATGACACACAGGTGGTATCCTTGTAGTAAATGACACATGGCCTCTAGAGTCCCATTTATTTTTTTAAACTATATAATCTATTTTGCTATGTTCAAAATTTATGTCTATTTTGTCTCTATATGTGCCAGGACAAAAAAAAGTTATATTCAAATTAAATAAACACAATTTCTTGACATTCAACATAGTGGAAGATAAACATTTATGAGGACATAAATATAAAAGGAGATAAAATACAATTTTATTTGAAATATATCAAAAAATAATATTGTCTGTTACATATTCCTGGAAATTTAAATGTGTTTGTCATATAGACCGGGATTGGGTCTCCCGCAGACCATAAGAGAAATATGTACAAGAAATAAGACTGTGGAAAGAAGAAGTGGGCGGCGGTAGAGTGTAATACCTGAAAATAATAAATTGAAAGGTATCAGTCTTTGGCTAGACATTTCTATTTAAAAAAGTGGAATAAGTGGATTGATAAACAAAGCAGGATGTGATCAGTATAGACTTACAGTGATGGTACATATCACTCCTTTTTCTATTTGCTTGCTGATGCCTTTTTATTGTTGTCATCGACGACTACTGGAATCATGGCAACTGCCTGTTGCCTTTCGTCGGCGACCTCCTTCACTCCCCTTTCGAGCCATTCTTCAATGTAGCTTCTCAATGGGGCAACATTGATCTCATTCCAGATTTTATGTTGAAAAGTTCCTTATATAATTCCCTTAGATCGATAGAAAGATTACACAGAGCCTGATCAATTTCTTCATTCTATATCGAATAGTCGACTAGCCAGTTGTCGACGTCATCTTCACCATATTCAAGGATGCTGTAAACCTTTTCCAAAGACAACACCTTAAAAATATCAACCTATTTATCGAAGACTTACTTAGTTAAGGGAAAGGAGTTGACGATTAAGTTGGGGTCTTGGAAGCCGTTGGTCCTTCTGGCTAAGTCTATTTTGGTCAGCTTTGTGAATACTTTTTCTTTCTTTGATATGGCTTGTTCACATGACTGGACAATGAGATGCATGTTCTTCACTTTTTCTTTCCAGCATGCATTTAATTGAGTGATCCGGTTTTTGGATGGGAGATCTTGTTGTCTTCTTCTCATTTATGTAATGTTGTTGACAATAGTGCCAAAAGGAAGGACCATGTCTAAATAGAAACGTTCTTCATTTTTTAAATCCCCCTACAAATGTTCGAGAAAATTATGTGCCCTCGTTCCAAGGGAAGCCACGGTTTGTGATGTTTCCCACACCTCAACAATCAGTTCCATTATTTTCTTGATAATATTCTCCACATATCCTATACACGATGCAAGGAGGCTGGAGGATCCTTTTAACTTGGCTGCATGGGTGGCAGGCATGGCTATTGGTAAAGGACTGACAAGCAATGACATAGGAATCAAAGCTTCCTCCAATTCCTTGACCCGGTCCTTCAGTTTGGCATTCTCGGCCTCAATGCCTTTAATGGAATCATCAAGAGCATCTCCGGTTTCTATGTGAAGTCGACAGATTTAGGACGACCGCATGTTCGCAAGGTTAACCTCTGAAAGAGATTTTCCTTTCTTCTTTTTTACATCTCTCTTTTCAATAATTAATTTTTTAGACTCGCTGTAAAAAACAATGCTCTAGAACACGAAGGATTCATCTTTGTCAAAAATTTTGGTATCATCTATGTCCATTAGACGACTATGCTGGATCGTGCCTTCGGGATGATCAAGGTTGCAGAATATGCTATCCATATCAGGCTCAAGTTCCATGTTCTCACCCTCAATTTTGGGTTCTTCCGCCTGTTCTACAATTTTTTTTCTCTTCTTGTCCAGGGTAAGCTTGTGAGAACTATCAATTTTAGGGTGAGGAGGGTTGTTATCTCTTCCTCTGTTTGAATAATTATGAGTTGCTTTCTTGCTGTGGTGGGTCATTGGATCGATGCTCTGGGATGTCATACTTTTGGGAGTGCTATCTGCCGATTGAACACTCTTTTCACCAAGGCCTTTTCCCTGTTGCTTGTACAATTCAATGGTGCTTTGCAGTGTGTCTAGGTCGCCGACATCAGAAGCATGAGCATTGTCGCCAGTGTCTCTGTTTTCGCTCAGGTGTTTCTTGAAAAAAGAATTGTTGAGGCCAAGTGTTAGTAAATGTTCTATTTTTTTTTTCTTAGGGTCAAACCCTCTTAGGCTTTCAACATATCTTAGGTTCAAGTTGTTGAAGTGGGCTGCAAATTCATCAATTTTGTTGACGTTCCTCAACATGAAGTCCCTGAATTTCCAAGGTAGAGGAATGCACTATTTTTTTCTCTTCTCATGGAATAGATGCAACCAATAGTTGTATTTCCTTGTTATTTATGTAACAAACATTTTGTCCGTAATGTGACATGGAAGGAGAGTAGGTTTTTCGTTGGATCCAAAAATCCTTATCACAGTGTAATTATCCATTTGTTCAAGTGCCCCCTTCCTATCCAAAAACTTGGTTTCCTGGTTAGATATGCGGGAAGCATCTTCTCCGAACAATAAAACTTTGAAAACAAACACAAAGTCATTAAATACCTCATAAAAACAGTGGGAGGCCTTGTGCTTCCACAAGGCCTGGTACCAGAAAGTTACTGGGTCAAATTCCCAGTTTACCTTCTTGAACAGAGACAGTTTTGGAAACTGGCAGCAATGCGTTATCGCAAAAACCAAGTAGGATGACATATAAAATTTCTTCTCCTTTTTGAAGCTTGACAATTGGGAACAAATTTCATGGGAAATTAGCTTCCCCCAATAAAAAATGGCTTGTTCCTTGACTGAGAAATACAAAATATAAAGAACCATGCATGAAATAGTTGTTGTGGATTCCTGTCCCGTTATTATTGTAAACAACTAGGAAATTTCCCGGAATGGATTTCTAAATGAACTAACCTACAAGCTTGTGATATCTTCAAGAACTGCCATCGGGTCTTCCAGGAACTCAGGCAAGAGGTCCAACCCGTTATTATGCTTTCTTAGGAACTGCATGGAATCTTCTCCTTTGAACATCAATGTTGGCTTTGACAATCTTAACATCTAGCAGAAGACCTGAGGTGACAAAGAAACAAAAGAGTGGTCCTGAAGTGGAATAATTCTTTGGCCTGAAATATATTTATCGGCGCACCAAGCGACCAAATCCTTATAGTAAAAAACTTCAAGGAAACAACTTGCACGAGCAATCCCAGAGGTCCAAATTATTTCATTCTAGGCGGAAGGGGATGAGTAATAAGAATATGCCCTAGACCACTGGAAGTTCTAGTCCTCGCGCCTGTTATCCCCGATGTCTAGGGATAACTAGGAGATCATGTCTCGAGGCCCACATGATCCCAGACATGGAGTACGAGAGCAGATCGACTTGGGCATGGCCCTTGAGGGCCCATCTTTTCTTCTTCTCAGCCATACTTGTCCTGCCAGTAGCACCAGCCTCCATCACTACCGGCCTGGGCTTGCATCAGAAAGGGCTCTTGCTCCATGAGGTAATTGGTCCGAGGTATCATGGTATGTGTCATATTTGATCATTATAACCTTCTTATGTATGCATTAGATTCCTTTCATTTCAGA
>ML796009.1:181105-210826 GCA_009831015.1 Picea engelmannii | reverse complement strand
AAACAATTTTTTATTATAGACATGTGCGAAGGTGACAGAGACGGGGAAGAGAAAGCAAGGAATGGGCAGTTATGAAAAGCGGTTGGACGAGATTCAAAATAAGGTTACGAGGGATACTCAGGAGAGGTGAGTGTTCGACGGTCAAATTTTATGTCTCAGAATTTTTGACTGCAAAACGTGTAAAATGGAAGAGAGCATGATGGGGCAGTTCAACGGTCGGTTTGTGTATTTGCGAAATTTTGGGAAAGTGGCTAAGTATGGAATAAGGAAATGGCCAGTCACACTTGTTTTTAGAATTAAGGATTGAAGATTTTGTGAACGGGCCAACCCGAAGACGCGCGAACGACATTCCATGATGTTTGAAATTAACACTCGGAAGGGATAATATAACCCTATGAAAATTTTGGTTTAATGCGTATTAATGGGAGATCTCCTCAAATCCTGGTTTAGCATTAAAGCTTTCTAATTGCATACTTATAAATAAGACCTTATATATAAACACACATAATATATATATATATATATATATATATATATATATATATATATATATATGTTTTATTATAAATAAGACTCTTTTATATATACATAAGTATGAACAACGGTCAAATGGGCTTGAAAGTAGGGTTGCAAGCGATACAGAGGAGAGGTGAGTGCCCAATGGTCAAATTATATGTCTTTATATATATTAATGTTTTTCTAAATAATTTTTTATTATAAACAAGTGCGAAGATGACGGGGACGGGGAAGAGCAAGTAAGGAATGGCCAATTATGAAAAGCGGTTGGACGGGTTTCAAAATAGGGTTATAGGGGATTGTGAGGAGAGGTGGGGGCTCGACGATCAAATTGCATGTCTTGGAAATTTTGACTGCAAAAGGCGTAAAAGGGAAAAGTGCATGATGAGGTACTGTAGAAAACGGTTTGTATATTTGCGAAATTCCGGGTGCTGTTTGCAGGTCATGGAACAATGTAAGGGAAATTTTGAGGCCTCCTGTCCAGGAATCCGCAATCGAAAAAGTGGCTAAGTATGGAATAGAGAAACAGTTGGTCAGACTCATTTACGCTAATATATTGAAATTTGTAATAGATATCCCATTACCTGGAAATATCTTTTCTGCATGTATATCGTGGAATTCCAGGTGCTGTTTGCAGGTCACAGAACAATGAAAGGGAAATCTTGAACCCGCCTATCTGGGAACCTACAAGAGAAAAAGTCAGTAAGTATTTGTAATAGATATCCCATTACCTAGCATGATATTTTCTGCATGTTTCTATACAAGTTGTGTAGGAACAATTATTATGAAGGTCTCCTCGAGGCATGGTGAGATGTTAGAAGTAAACCTTAGTTATTGCATACTTGGAAAGAAGTGAAAAGGGAGCGGGCACCAGAAGTAATGATTAGGAATTGGATATTTTTTGAACCCTCCAACCCAATGATCCACGAAAGAAATTTGAATAAATGGTGAAGTATGGAACGTGGACGGATGGGCTTCAAAATGGGGTGACAATAGTTCCACATGAGACGTGAGGACCTGACGGTAAAATTTTATGTCTCGAAACTTTTGAGTGAAAAATGTGTACGATGGAAGAGGGGATGATGGGAAAATTGTGTAACACATAAGAGGGTATGATATGAGAGTATGGTTGTAAATTTGTATATCGCGGAATTCATGATGTTGTTTGCAGGTCATAGAATAATAGAAGTGCAATCTAGAGCCCGCCTACCCGGGAATCCGCGGTTGAAGAAGTGGCTAGGTATAGAATGGGGAAGCGATTGGTTGGAGTTGTGGTATATAAGAACGAGTGAAAATGTGAACCCGCGAGTCTACCAACCCACGCAACTATAAATTTTCAGAAAAACGACTGAGTAACGAGAAAGATAAAGTATGGGGAAAAGAGAAACGAGAATTTGGTTAAGTATAGAAGACGAAAAATAAGGGCTAATATATTCACATCTATAATAGATATCCCATTTCCTGGAAAGATCTTTTCAGCATGCTTCTGGAGAAGTTATATACTTATTGCATGTACTTGGAAAGAAGTGCGAAGGTGGTGGGCACAAAAAACAATGACTAGGAATTGGAAATTGTCTGAACCTACCAACCCGATGATCCGTGAAAGAGATTGCAAGAAATGTCCTTGAGGAAAGCAGTCGGATAGGCTTCAAAATAGGCTGACAAGGGTTCTCGAGGAGGCATGAGGCCCCGATGGTCAAATTGTATGTATCGAAACTTTTGAGTGAAAACTATGTAACAAAGAAGAGGGGATGATGTAGGAGTCCATAAGTCAATTTGTATATTGCGGAAGTCGGGGGGCTGTTTGCAGGTCAAGGAACACTGGAAGTGAAGTCCTCCTATTCGGGAACCTGCAAGTGAAAAAGTCGGGTAAGTATAGAATTGGAGGCGTGAAAGAGATTCCAAGAAATAGAGAAATATGGAAAGCGAACGCACGGGCTTCAAAATGGGGTGACAATAGTTCCCCAGGAGATGTGAGGACCCGAAGGTCAAATTGCAGGTCTCAGAACTTTTGAGTGCAAAGTGTGTATCACGGAAGAGGGTATGATGTGGGAGTGTAGCAGTAAATTTGTATATCGCGGAGGTCCGGGTGCTGTTTGCAGGTCATAGAACAATGGAAGTGCAATATAGAGCCCGCCTGCTTGGGAATCCGCGATCTGAAAAGTGGCTAGGCATGGAATGGGTAGCGGTCAGTCAGAGTCACGATATAAAAGCACGAGCACAAATGTGAACCCGTGAGTCTGCCAACACACACATTGAGACATTTTCGAAAAAAATGACTAAGTAATCAGAAGAAGAAAGTAGAGGGGAAAAAGAAACTGGAATTTGGTTAAGTATAGAAGAGGGAAAAGAAGGTCCAATATATTCAAATATGCAATTGATATTCCATTTCCTAGCAATATATTTTATGTATGTTTTTGGAGAAGTTGTATACTTATTGCATATACTTGGAAAGAAATTTGAAGGTAGCGGGCTCAAGAAACAACAACTAGAAATTGGAAATTTCCTAAACCCGCCAACTCGACGATCCGTGAAAGAGATATCAAGAAATGGTCAAGTGTGGAAAGCAGTTGGACGGACTTCAAAATAGGGTGACAAGGGTTCTCAAGGAGATGTAAGGCCCCAATGGTCAAATTGTATGTACCGAAACATTTCAATGCAAAATGTGTAACACAGAAGAGGGGATGATGTGGGAGTCCTGGATTAAATTTGCATATCGCAGAAGTCAGAGTGTTGTTTGCAGGTCACAAAACAATGGAAGTGAAATTTAGAGAAAGGGGAAGCCCTCGGTCGGAATCGTGATATAAAAGCATGAATGAAAATGTGAACGCGTGAATTCACCAACCCGTGCAGTAAGACATTTTTGGAAAAAATGACTAAGTAACCAGAAAGATAAACGAGAGGGGATAAAAGAGTGGGAAAATAGAAAGGCGGAGGGCAATTTCTGTAAGCGGGAATTGGTTTCAAACAAGCCCCATTGTTGCAAAACCATCATTTTATAGTCCAATATTTTATCCACTTATTTGTTTTCTATTGTGCTTGTACCATTAAAAATGGTGTGAGCAAATGCTTTGTTGAAGATTAGATTTTATTGCAACATGTGGGAGTAATTGTGTTCTTGATAAATTCTTCCATGACTTTAACATATTAACTTAAGTATTAAACTTCTTGCATGTTGGGTTGTTAGCATTAAAGCTTAATAATTGCATGTCTAGAAACAACAATGACGATCTTGAATTTTAATATTGTAGTTGATTTCATCATCCCATTTGACTACAACCACCATATATGAATTTTTTTTTTTTTATTCGTGAACAAGAAATTTGGTAATTTCTTTAATAAAGTAAAAAATGCTCAAATAGAGGCTAGTGTTGATACTGAGAGGGGGGTGAATCAATATCAAGTACAATTTACAAACCTTTTCAACTTATACTTAAACCATTCAATTATATCCAATGAGCAATGAACAATAGTATAAGAGTTACACTAATATACCACAATACACCATGAACAATATATGAGAAATAATCAATAGTTATTGTTCAAGAGAAGTAATGACTTCCAAAGGTAGCTACAACTTCCAAATGTAAAGGGAGGGATAAACCTCCAAGAGGAAGATACAATCCTCCAATATCAAGAGAGATTTTAGTTCTCCATCCTTGCCCCTTGCTTCCACCCAAGAATATATGAGAGATAATAAAACTTTACATTAAATCATGACCATCAACCAACCATCAGATAGAACCTGATAATGCTTCTTGATACTTCTTCAATTTCTACAATTCTTCAATTATTTGAATACTATGATCTTGTAGATAATATTTCTCAATGTATTCTCTGAAACTTCTCCAAGTTTCACTCCTTGAATCCTCCCCAAAAAGAAGTTATATAAAGAATGGTAGACTTTATTCAATTCTGGTTTATTCAGGAGAGTGAACTTGTACAAAATTCCCCGTGCTCAATATTTAACATCAGATTCTAAAACTCGCACACATGAAACTAAAGTCCGTACACTTTCCAATGAAATTGGTCCCACTTCATTTGGATTCTCTATGAAGAAGTTATGACTATTTTACCCGGAACACCTGTTTATTGACTAGCTTCAGGACTGGTAAAAAACCCTATCGTCCACAGAGTGTATCTCCATAAGTATAGCGAATCAAGAGCTGAAAATTTTACCACAGGTACCTTGATATGTATTCTCAATACCATATCAATTTCACGATCTGAATTGTTCTAGAATTTTTTTTATAGTGAAAATGGTAAGATGACCTAAAAATAACATACCTTAGAACACATCACCAAAATACTCCATCCTCCCTTGAAATCCGACCTTCTTTACTTCTGATTTCCTCTGAAATTCGACTTGTATATCAAAATGAATGTATAATGATATTTTTTATACCATTTATGTCACTTCCTTTTAACATTAGGGATGACCTGATACTTTCTTATTTTGTAATTATTTTCTTTAATTATCTTCAGGGCCTACAAGTACTACCTTCTTAAATTCACTTTGTCATCTTCAAAAATTCATTTCTTCTCAACCATGAGGAATCACGTGATGTGCCACATACCACTGGAAACAAAATGATGTATACTATTGATCTATTGGCATCAGAAGTCACTCCTGGATTGCTTGCAGGAACAGATCCCAACGCCCATCAATTTTATGTCATGATAGTTTTAATGGGTGATCAAATGGGTAGAGACTCGAGAAGATATCGCTCTAACTCAGGAACCGAGTCTGGTATGTAAGGAACAAAGGAGGTCTTGATCTAACTTCAGCCAGTGAGTTGATTTAAAGATGAGCAGGTTGAAGACTCGGTGAGAGGAGTGAGAAAACTACCTCAGGCAACAGGCCTTTCAACAGTTCGTAGAAGAAAAAATATGAATGCAAGACCCTCTTGGTTCAGGGCTTCGAGAAACTGAAAAGGGGACTTGACTGGATCCTCCAATTCCAAGTCATTCAGCACTAAGAAATTCACAGGGACCGATTAGAAACAATGCAACTGTTACAATGATCCAACCTACATCATCCTATAACAATTACAACTCGACTGGATCCTCCAATTCTGAGCTGCTCTAACACAGTGTAAACAAAGATGTGAAAGAAACTGACATTCATAAGGCAAGAAGTCTCAAGAGTCCATGCATAACCAGAATAACAATGCTTCATTAAAGTTTTACAATCGGGCACCTTGTTCAACCATCGATAGATTACAAAATACAAAGACTAAGTCTATATACTCAGAAAAATTCGCCTAATAGGGGCGTGCTCAGTCATCCAAGGTGTGGTGTCCCTTCAGTCAAACTTGGACGAATATTCTTCGTCAGAGTCCACCTTAACTGTGCATGGCTCCTGCAAGGGGAGTAGCTGAGCCATTAAGTGCCGAGTTAGCGTGTGCAGACCTCTCTGGCTAGTTGAGGACTCGGCATGGCATCTTTGGAAAAAATCAGTACACAGGACCCTCTCGGGCAGACAGCTTGCCAGATCCTCCATACTTTACACTTAATGAGTGAGGAGAGGTTTCAACCACCCCCTCTCACCTTCATTTACTCCAATTGAGAACCAGGATTGAGATTGAATGAGATGGCACCTGGAGATCGTGATGATCCCTTCTGTGACTAAACTCGATGCCTTTGGTCCCTTGTGCACAACTCTTTTATTTCCCAAGTGACCACGGGCTGTGACCCTGTGTTTATTCTTAAAGGCGCTTTCGGCGTTCGTGAATAGGAAGGAGTTGATCCTTGCTTATCACAGTCGCGATGAGCGAAACGCCGAGATGGCCTAATAGGGTGCCACACGTCCTTCTCAGATCTGACGGTCTCGAACTCACTTGGCGATACTGTGGGCTCGGGTCCTGGATGCTCTTGGCACTTCACTTCTCGGGGATATGAAGGAGCTGTTCCTTGTGCTTCGAAGTCACGACAGGAAAAAAGGCGAGGAGCCTAATCGTGCACCAGGTGTCCCCTTTGGATGGACAGCTGAGACCGCTCCGTGATACTGTGGACCCGACTTTGTGCACTTTCGGTGCTTCAGGGTTCGGGGTTTCAAGATGTAGAACGACATGGAATCCTTCCCCTTCGAATTCCTGAATGTCAAAATGCCGACGTGACTAGATCTTGCACCATGCGTCCTTTGAATGGATGGCTGCTATCCTTTCCTGTACGCAATATGGGTGCTATCCATCACGCTAATCTTGGTGCAACTCCGTTAACTACGATTTCCCACCGACCGTCGATCTGCTCCTATGGATGAATCCGGATCGTCGATGATATAATTTCACCCGCTTACTTTCTTGGAATCCCGAAACGAGATTTTTCCGTGCTGCGCTTGGGTGCTTCTCGTGCAACTTGTAGACCTGAATACTCTTGTGCTTGGGGACAAGAATTGTTACTAACATTAGGCTCCATGGGGGATAGAGTCGTCCCTGTGATTCTTTAAGGACTCGTTTTGTAGTTCCAGTGCCTTGCGGTTGGTCTATGGAGTCATTTATTTAAAACTTAAAGACGGAAAGGAAAACAATATTTACAACCGTGAAAGAGCCATGTGCGGCTCAAGAGAAAAACCTTTTTAGGAAATTCCCATTCACAGGGCCATTGAAAGCTTCTTGATCCTTCAAATCCCGTAACCTGTAGGTGTTATTCAAGAATACTTCGGAGACTTTGAAGGGCCCTATCCACAGGGCTTCGAATTTTCCGTGCTTGCCTTTATCTTGTTTAGGAGCATCCCATTTCAGTACCAGGTCTCCTATCCGAAACTCTTCCTTCTTGGCCTTCTTATCAAAAACCTACTTGATCCTTTGCTGATGGTCCTGAATTCTGCCCATTACCTGCTCCCTGGCCTGCTGGACTTCCACTAGCTGATGAATTCTTCTTATTATGTCATCAGGCTCCTCTCGATGATCCTGGAGGAATTTTTCTACAGGAATGGCTAAATGGGAAGGAAAAACAGCCTCTGCTCCATAGACTAATTGGAAAGGAGAGATTCCTAGAGATCTCTTCATGGTCACTCGATCAACCCATAGAGAAAATTTCAATCTTGAATGCTAGGCCTTCTTGTTGTCTTCCAACAGTCTTTTGATGATCCTTATCAGGGTTTTGTTGGAAGACTCTTCTAAACCATTTCCCTGGGGATAGTATGGGGTGGAGTGAATCAGTTTGATCCCAAATTTCTCACAGAACTTGGCTAACGGCTCATCCCTGAAAGAGGCTGTGTTATCAGTGACAATCTTACTCAGGCAGCCGAATCTTTTGATGAGGTCTTCCAGGAATCTAATGATTACCTTGTGGGAAGCACTCCTGGTGGGGATAGCTTCAATCCACTTGGTAAAGAAATCTGTAGCAGTCAGGATCCATCTGTGCTACCCACTGGAAGCGGGGTGAATTTCTCCAATGAAATCTAGGCCCCATTGCTAGAAAGGTCCTAAAACAACCACAGGATTTAACGACAAAGACTTGAGTTGTTGTTTTACTGCAAATATTTGACATTTGATGCAGGCTCTGACCCTTCTGCAGACTTCAGTGAATATGGTGGGCCAGTAGTATCCAACCCTGATGATTTTGTAGGCCATGGTTTTCCAGAAATGATTCCCTCCACATAGGCTGTCGTGAAATTCAACCATGATCCTGTTAGCCTCTTGCGGATCTACACATTTCAGAAGAAACCCCAGGGGGTCTTTCCAATATAAAACTTGATCGATAAGGCAATATCTGATTGCTTTGAGCTTCAGAGCCTTTGCATTGTTTCTTTGTAGGCCGTCTGGAGGCCACAACTCTTGTAGGAAATATATGACATCCTTATACCAGGGACATCGAGCCAATGGGGGCTCCCTTTGAGGGTCTATCTCAGACAGCCGATCCTGCTGAATTCCCGAGCATTTGTTGATGAAACTTACCCCCAAATCTTGGCAATTTGCTTCAGCCAACAGCTTGGCTAAACCTTGACCTTTGATCAATTTGGTAGGCTTTATTTTCAGGTCAAATTCTAGAATCTTGGCTATCCACTTACTCCTCCTCCCGTATATGTCAGGATGAATAAGAATGTCTTTGAAAACAGCTGAGGGGACATAGGCAATGACTTTTGACTGCAGGACATAGGTTCTAAAGGCCTTGAGAGCCTTTACTAGGGCATAGGCCTGCTTCTCCATAGTGTCATACCTGACATCGGCATCCCTCAATGCTCGACTGAAATAGGCAATAGGCTGCTCTAGCCCAGCCTCGTTTGTCTGTAATAAAACAACAACCACCGTGTCAGGTGAGGCAAAGGAGAAGATAAGGAAATCCTTTGAGTAGTCGGGACTGATAAGCACAGGGGCTTTAGTCAAGGCCTTCTTGATTTTCTCAAAAGAATTTCATGATTCAGAAGTCCACCTTACTTCATTTCCCTTCCTTAACATGGCTGTCATAAGTTTTACCTCCTCAGCAAAGTTAGGAACAAACCTCCTCAGAAAATTAATCTTGCCAAGGAAAGATTGGACCTCCTTCCTGGATCTCGGGATTGATAAGGCTCGTATTGCCTCAACTCTGCTAGGATCGATCCTGACTCCTTCCGCTGATACTATGTGGCCTAGTAACTTTCTCTCTTGCATGGCAAACAAATATTTCTTGGGGTTTAATGAAATGCCAAAACTCCTGCATTTCAGGAAAACCTTTCTGAGATGACAACAATGTTTTTTATCAGATTTCGAAAATACTGTTATGTCATCTAGATAGATGACCACAAATTTATCCTTTTCCCCAATGAAAGCTATATCCATGGAATGTTGGAACGTTTCCCCTGCATTCATCAATCCAAAAGGCATTTTGGCATACATGAAAGTTCCCCATGGAGTGGTAAATGCCGTCCTTTTTCTGTCCTGAGGCAGAACAACGATTTGTTTGTAGCCAGAGAAGCCATCGATCATGGACATCCTGGATGCTCCTATTACCCTCTGCAATATATGTTCCATCTTTGGTAAGGGGTAGTTATCCTTCCGTGAGCTCCTGTTCAGGTTTCTGAAGTCTACACAGAGTCTGATTTCTCCATTCTTCTTCCTTACTGGGACCAAATTGGCCACCCACTCTGAGTATCTCAGTGGTACGATGATCTGGGCCTGTAGCAGCTTCTTCACTTCCCTCTCCATGATAGGCAACAACATAGGATTGATCTGTCTTAGCTTCTGTCTAAATGGATTTGCCTCCCTTTTCAACGAGATTTTATGCTCAATGATAGAAGTATTATATGTTTTGAGATCTTCATAGGTCCAGGCAAAAACATCAGCAAATTCCCTCAAAAGTCCAGCATATTCAGACCTCTACTCCTTTGTCAGACTTCTTGACAATTCGACAAACTTGGGTTCACTCTTAGTGCCAATGTTGCACTGAATAGTATCAGCGTCATCCTCCGAGATTTACTTTTTTAATGACACATCATTTCTATCAAAAATCCTTTCCAAAGGAACCAGTCCCCTTGGAATATGGTTGTTGGGGAGTTGCACAATGTTACGCTCTGCAATTTTACTCAGAAACTTACCCCCATCAAGCTCTTCTTCAGAGACAGAGTCTTGGTCGATATGCATCTCTGAAAATTCTTCGACAGTCTCCAAGAATCTCTTGATCTCAAGATCATCCTTGAATACCTTCCAATGTTTGATGTTGTCGGGTATGGAGGGCCTGTATTTTACTTCTACATCGTATCTGAATTTGGGCGGCAAGGGCACTTTGAAACTGCTCGCTGATGTAGCCAAGGAATCGGCCACTGTGTTCTTCTCTCTTGGGACGAAAGAAATGCTGAATGCTGAGAAGAAACTGTCAATTAAGTCCCATACCTCATTTCTGTAGCTTCTGAGTCGAGGATGCTTAGCCTGATAAGCGTTTTTGATCTGCTGGACCACCAACTCTACATCTTTGAACACTGCTACCTCCTGAATTCCCATTTTCCTCGCGGCTCTTAATCCTAGGACAAGAGCTTCATATTCTACCACATTGTAGGTAGCTTCAAATTCTAATTTGTATGACAGAGATATGGTTTCCTGAGTGGGTGACACAAAAAACACCCCAGCACCAGCGCCTTCCTTGGAAAAGGCTCCATCAAAGAACATTTCCTAGACGGGGGTGATGGAGGGAGGAAATTTATGGGAAGTGGTGGGCGGATTTCTGAGTTTCAGAGGAGGCTTGGGAGCATTAGTGAGTTGTAGTACACTGGAACCTAAATCAGTGTCCAAGGCAAAAATGGGATGGTTGGTAGGGTTGTTTTCATCACTGATTATATAGGCCAGTTGGGCTTCCCTGTATAGCCTCCTATGTTCTCCTCCAAACACTGGGATAGTAGCATACATGAGGTCCATATGCAAATTTCCCCCGTCTTTTTATCCAAGATATTGATAACAACATACCAAACTTGGGGGGGACATAAACCACTACAACATCCATGACCACACTTTTCATGGGCAACTGAAACAAGGTCACAACCAGGTCTTTGATAACTCCTAGACATTGAACTTTCCTGGAGTCAAAGGAATAGAGGTCATGATAGGCTCGGGTGACTTCTAGCCCTAACTCTTCCATGACAGTTTTGGGCATGAGGTTATGAGAAGCCCCCGAATCCATCAAGCAGTTATGCAGTACCTTGTCATGTATGTTCAAGGAAGTGTATAAGGGAGGGGATGAGTCATTCCTGTCTTCTACCATAGGACCTAGAATAACTGCAGCCTTTTCATCTTGCAAATTGATGGAGTTTTTGGGAAGGCATGAGACCTCAGACTATAAAATCTCAGAGAATCATTTCTTGAACCCTTCATCTTTGATCAATTCGGTTAGGGGCACAGGGATTCCGATCTTTTGAATTTCATGCTCGAAATTAAAAGAAGATGTAAGCTTCAGGATTTCTCTTATTTCGGGAACATGACCCTGGACTATGGGAGAGAGGGGTCGGGTCTTCTCACCTCTGTGACTGTCTGCTACTTCATTAGCAGGTTTCTCTGTTCTAGTGAACCTCTCAGGAACATCAGGTGCTACTGTCCTTTTCTTGGACCTCAGGTCATACCTGCCTTGGCTGCCACTAGCCTTGTCTCCCTTGCTCAGTTCATTTAGCTGACTGTCCATGAGAGACTCCTCGTATGCTGATTGAGTGAGATGAGGAAAAGGAAGAGTGTCTCTGAAGCAATGGATTTCAGGATCAAGCTCATCTATTTCCCCTTCTTCCCCCTCGGCCACAAAATTGTTTTAAAAAGGAGCCTGAATTTTCTGGTCTTCCTTGTCTCTTCCCCTCTCTCTTTGCATAGTTGGGGAAGCAACATTGTTTGGCCTCTTGAAACCTCCCTTTTTTTCGGTGTTTTGAGGGCCCTTGTATGCTTGCCTCCCCTCCACCTTCATTATCTCCATCTCTGCAGACAGAGACTTCACCATCTTGGTCAGTTCATCCACTTGAGGGTGGGGCACTGATGGGCCAGAAGTTGAGGCTTCAGATCTTCCCTTTCTCCTGTCTGCATCAGCCTTGTTCCTTAGTCTATCAGCTGCTAATACATTAGATTCCACCTCTATGGCCGCATCTTGCATTTGAGCTAAGGAGGTGGCTCTTCTTTCTCTCAATAAAAGAGAGAAATTGGGGCCAAACACACTAGCACAAGAAATCTTGGCCGAGGCTTCTGAGGGTTTTATTTCAGCAGGAATTTTATTATACATCTTATTGAATCTTTTGGAGAAGTCAGAGACAGACTCTCCCTCCATCTTCCTTAAAGACCTGAAATCTGTCATATAATACATGAAATCCTTCCTATCTCCCCACTGCCTTAGGAAAGTGCTATCTAGAGCTTCGATCCCAGCAATAGATCCGGGGGCCAATCCTCTAAACCACTTCCTCACCTCACCATCCAGGCTCTGGATGAAAACTCTCATCCAGACATATTCATTTTCAATGTTCAGGTTGTCTGCATAACTGTAGAAAGAAGCCAGGTGCTCTTCCGTAGTTATGTCCCCTTCCCCAGTGAACTTGGGCATATACTTCAAGTAATCTCCAGCAGGGAGAGGATTCATAGGATGGTGTAGGATTAAGGGAGCATATCTGGCAGCGACTATGGCATCCATTCTATTTAGAGGGGGATTAACGCTAGCCATAGGAATATTAGGTGGAGGAGAACTTGGAGGAGAAGGAGTGTGAACAGGGGATATCGGGAATGGGCTTCTGAGTGGAATGGGAAACAATATGGGATTTAGGGAGTAGGCTAATGGGCTTAAGTCAGCGGATGCTCCTCTTTGTGCAGAAGCGACAACAATAACAAGAGGAGGAGTGGTAACGCTAGGCATGGGGAAATCTTCTGTGGTCCTGGGTCTACGCCAAGGTACAACTTCAGGGGAGAGGGGAGTGACAAGGATTTCTCCCTCCAATCCCAGACCAAGAGGGGAAAACTCGGCAGGAACACTCCCGAAATTCAGAAAACGGGAAACCTCAGAAAAAGGTCTGTTAAGAAACTGAGGAGGAGAAAATGGAGTTCCTATAGAAGGAGATGGTGGATTACCTAGTTCGATGGTAGAAGCTTCTCCTTCAGAGGCCTTTCCTTTTCTGAGAACCACCTTTGGATCAGTTTCAGGTGTAGCTAGAGGCAGTTGTGGAGGAGACTGCGTGTGTCTGCCTCTAAAAGCCACAATTAACACGGTAGGTTCACCATAGTGGAGTCGTCACAATGGAGTCGCTAGGTGCACAGTAGAAATCTTTAAAGGCTCTGATACCCGATGCACCTTCAAAATCAGAGGCTCAATGTCGTTCAATCCCAAGGAAAATTTTCAACTTCGTCCCCATCAACGACGCCAACAATGTTGGCGTCAGAAGTCACTCCTGGATTGCTTGCAGGAGTAGGGCCCAACGCCCATCAGTTTTATGTCACGATAATTTTAATGGGTGATCAAATGGGCAGATACTTGGGAAGATATCACTCTAACTCAAGAACTGAGTCCAGTATGTAAGGAACAAAGGAGGTCTTGATCTAACTTCAGTCAGTGAGTTGATTTAAAGATGAGCAGGTTGAAGACTTGGTGAGAGGAGTGAGCAAACTACCTCAGGCAACAGGCCTTTCAGCAGTTTGTAGAAGAAAAACTCTGAATGCAAGACCCTCTTGGTTCAGGGCTTCGAGAAACTGAAAAGGGGACTTGACTGGATCCTCCAATTCCAAGTCATTCAACGCTAATAAATTCACAGGGACCGATTAGAAACAATGCAATTGTTACAGTGATCCAACCTACATCATCCTATAACAATTACAACTCGACTGGATCCTCCAATTCCGAGCTACTCTAACATAGTGTAAACAAAGACGTGAAAGAAACTGACATTCATAAGGCAAGAAGTCTTAAGAGTCCATGCATAACCAGAATAACAGTGCTTCATTAAAGTTTTACAACCGAGAGCCTTGCTCAACCATCGATAGATTACAAAATACAAAGACCGAGTCTATATACTCAGAAAAATTTGCCTAACAGGGGCGTGCTCTGTCATCCAAGGCGTGGTGTCCCTTTAGTCAAACTCGGATGCATATTCTTCGTCAGACTCCACCTTAACTACGCATGGCTCCTGCAAGGGGAGTAGCTGAGTCATTAAGTGCTGAGTTAGCGTGTGCAGACCTCTCTGGCTAGTCAAGGACTCGGCATGGCGTCTTTGGAAAAAATCGGTACACAAGACCCTCTCAGGAAGACAGCTTGCCAGATCCTCCATACTTTACACTTAATGAGTGAGGAGAGGTTTCAACCACCCCTTCTCACCTTCATTTACTCCAATTGAGAACCAGGATTGAGATTGAATCAGATGGCACCTGGAGATCGTGATGATCCCTTCTATGACTAAACTCGACGCCTTTGGTCCCTTGTGCATAGCTCTTTTATTTCCTAAGTGACCACGGGCTGTGACCATGTGTTTATTATCAAAGGCGCTTTCGACGTTCGTGAATGGGAAGGAGTTGATCCTTGCTTATTACCATCGCGATGAGCGAAATGCCGAGATGGCCTAATAGGGAGCCATGCGTCCTTCTCAGATCTGACGGTCCCGAACTGACTTGGCAATACTGTGGGCCCGGGTCCTGGACGCTCTTGGCACTTCGCTTCTCGGGGATATGAAGGAGCTATTCCTTGTGCTTCAAAGTCGCGACGGGTGAAAAGGAGAGGACCCTAATCACGCACCAGGTGTCCCCTTTGGATGGACGGCTGAGACCGCTCCGTGATACTGCGGGCCCGACTTTGTGTGCTTTTGGCACTTTAGGGTTCATGGTTTCAAGATGTAGAACAACATGGAACCCTTCCCCTTCGAATTCTCGAATGCCGAAATGCTGACATGACTAGATCTCGCGCCACGCGTCCTTTGAATGGATGGCTTCTATCCTTTCCTGTACGATATATGGGCACTATCCATCGCGCTAATCTCGGCGCAACTCCGTTAACCGCGATTTCCCACTGACCATCGATCTACTTCTATGGATGAATCTGGACCATCGACGATATAATTTCGCCTGCTTACTTGCTTGGAATCCTGAAATGAGATTTTTTCGTGCTGCGCTTGGGCGCTTCTCGTGCAACTTGCAGACCTGAATACTCTTGTGATTGGGGACAATAATTGTTACTAACACGATCCATGTGCATTGTCCTTCATGTCCAAATACCTTCATCAATCTTGTGGTCCAAAACCAATTACTAGGGTTGACATCAATGACAACAACCAATCTTCCAACAATCTCCCCCTTTGTCATTGATGGCAACACTCATGCTCCCCCTATCATCATGATCCCAATTTTCAACACTCATGCTCCCCCTATCATGATGATCCCAATTTATCTCCCCCTTTGACATCAATGGCAAAGGGTAGGGCTTCTCCCCCTAAGTTTAATGGCAAAAGGTAACCTTCTTCTTTGGGGCTGCTCCCCCTGAACATGTGGCACTCAATAATACTTCATCATTATTTTTGGTCTTTGGGAATTTTTCTTCCTTCGAATATTTTTGTGTGGCTTATGTCTTCTCTCTCTTCTTCATGTTTAGGATGTATATGTTGTCCAGTCTTCTTGTTGCAGTTGCAACCAATCTTCCTGAGTTATTTTCTTTGATTTTACATTTTTGGGAGTCAAACGTAAGAGTGTATCCTTGATCACACATTTTACTAACACTGAGTAGATTATGATTAAGATCTTCAACCAATAGGACTTTTCCTACTTTTACATTTTCACTTCCAAGATTTACAGTTCCTTTTCCAAGTATTTTGCTAGATGAGTCATCTCCAAATGCAATATTTCCACCCTTTTTATTCAAGCTGACAAATTTTCTTTGATCTTCGGTCATATGAGATGAGCACCCACTGTCTATGAACCATTCATCTTCTTCTTTGCATTCTTTAGCAACCAATGCTATTCGTCAATTTTCTTTGTGTGGAATTTCTTTCCTTTTCCATGTTGTAGTTGGTATGAAGACATTTGGCATACGATTATCTTCCTTCATCTCTCTGCAATCTCGTGCTTTGTGACCAAGATTATTGCACTTGTAACATACAATATTTTGATCCATTAATGGGTCAAATGGATTATAATTTCTGTTGACAGGTCTACAAACATTTCCATATCTACTATTTTCACCATTCATGTAGCTTGCATAGTTATTCCTTTCATTGATTCTACAATTGATTGCCTTGTGTCCAAAATTTCCACAAGTATAACAATGTCCAAGAAAGAAATTTTGATACCTGGGTGTATGTGATCTTCTTTGTGGTGTGTTCCATCTGGGTTCACGATCTATTCTTTTGTAGTTTCCTTCATAATCATTGTTTTCATACCTGATGGGAGAGGATATTATTGATGTCTCATTCCTTCTAAATTCTAGTCTTCTATATTGTTGTTCAACTAGTTTTGGAGTGTTGGTTTCATCATTTTCAACTTCCTTATCTTCTTTTGTTGTCTTCAAACTGTCATTGTATCCTAGTCCTGTCTTGTCGTTTGGAGATCTTTGATTGCTAAGGATCTCATCTAATTTTTTAGTGATTTTTTCGAACTTCTTCAACTTTTCTGTTGTCAATAGTAGCTCCCCTTTTGTGTGATCCAATTCTTCTTTCAATTTCTCATAATCTTCTAATTGTTCCTTCAATCTATTAATGGTCTTTTCAATCTTGTAATTCTCTTCTTCACAACTACTCAATTCACCTTTTAGTATTATGTTTGTGTTTCTAAGCTTGCTATTTTCAGTTTCAACATGCTTCAACTTTTCAAGATTCTCATCTTCTTGTTCACTCTCTGCATTGTCTTTGTATCCCCAAAAAGAATCAGGGTTGGTTTCTTCATATAAATCTTCTTCACAAATGATTTCTTCTTCTTTAGAATTCTTGTGATTGTCATCCTGAGTTTCTTGGGTTATGAAGAGGACTTCTCCTCCATCATTATCTTCTTCATCACTCTCATCTAAGGAGATGTCATCATCCTTGGATTAGAAGCTCTTTTAACTATTGAGACTTCTCTTTTTATAGTAGCAGTTTTCAACAATATGTCTTATTCTACCACAGTTAAAGCGTTTGAGAGGAGACTTACCTTTGTATCTTCCACTTCCTTTCTGGAACCTTCTTATGAAGTTTGCTATTTCTTCATCAAGGTTGTTATCCTTGTCTTTTGTCTTCTTTATGGATTTAAAGGCTGCTTCATTGTTTGGTTGGTCACTTTCTGTACCTGTTCTCATTTCATATGCTATAAGTGACCCATGTAATTCATCCATTGTCATTTTGGTCAAGTCCCTAGTTTCTTCAATGGCAGAGACCTTAGCATCATACTTCAAGAGAAGTGATCTCAACACTTTTTGTACAACCAAGGATTAATTGAGCTCTTCACCTAATCCTCTGATAACATTAAAAACTTCATTAACTCTAAGAAAATAGGTTGCAATATCTTCCTTTTCATTCATCTTCAAATTTTCAAATTCTTCTCTATGTTGTTGAAGCTTGACCTGCTTAACTTTTGGATCACCTTCGTAGATACTCTTGAGTTTGTCCCATACCTCTTTAGCAGTGCTGCAACCCATCACTTTTCTAGCAATGGTTGGTGCCAATGCTTCTAGAATAACATGTCTGGATTTTGAATTACAACTCATAAGCTTCTTCTCATTTGGATCGGTTGGAGCATTATTTCGGATTACATATCCATTTACAATTGAGTACCAAATTTATACTCCCAAATCCGTTAGGTAAGTTTTCACTCTATCACTCCATTATGCATAATTTCTTCCATCAAATTTTTGAATCCCATTTGAAATGTGCTCATGGTCATCCATCTTTGCTCAGGATTTTCCTTCCAGTGGTTAAACTGTTTTGAAGACAACCTGCTCTGATACCAATTGTTGATACTGAGAGGGGGGTGAATCAATATCAAGTACAATTTACAAACCTTTTCAACTTATAATTAAACCATTCAATTATATCCAATGAACAATAGTATAAGAGTTACACTAATACACCACAATACACCATGCACAATATATGAGAAATAATCAATAGTTAGTGTTCAAGGGAAGTAATGACTTCCAAAGGTAGCTACAGCTTCCGAATGTAAAGGGAGGGATAAACCTCCAAGAGGAAGATACAATCCTCCAATATCAAGAGAGAGTTGAACTCTCCATCCTTGCCCCTTCCGTCCACCCAAGAATATATGAGAGACAATAAAACTTTACATTAAATCATGACCATCAACCAACAATCACATAGAACAAGATAATGCTTCCTGAGACTTCTTCAATTTATGCAATTCTTCAATTCTTGGAATACTCTGATTTTGTAGATAATATTGATCAATGTATTCTCTGAAACTTCTCCAAGTTTCACTCCTTGAATCCTCCCCAAAAATAAGTTATAGAAAGAATGGTATACTTTATTCAATTCTGGTTTATTTAGGAGAGCGAACTTGTACAGAATGCCTCGCGCTCAATATTTAACATCAGATTCTGAAATTCACATACAAGAATCTACAGTCCGTACTGTTTCTAATGAAATTAGTCTCACTTCATTTGGATTATCTATGAATAAGTTATGACTATTTTACCTGGAACACCTATTTATTGACTAGCTTTAGGACTGGTCAGAACCCTATCTTCCACAGAGTGTATCTCCATAATTATAGTGAATCAAGAGATGAAACTTTTACCACAGGTACCTTGATATTTCTTCTCAATATCATAGAAATTTCAACATCGGAATCGTTCTAGAAAAAAATTATAGTAAAAATGGTAAGATGACCTGAAAATAACATACCTTAGAACACATCACCAAAAGACTTCATCCTCCCTTGAAATCCGACCTTCTTTACTTCCGATTTCCTCTGAAATTCGACTTGTATATCAAAATGAATGTATAATGATATTTAGTTAGACCATTTATGTCACTTCCTTTTAACATTAGGGCCGACCTGACACTTTCTTATTTTGTAATTCTTTTCTTTAATCATCTTCAGGGCCTTCATGTACTTCCTTCTTCAATTCACTTTGTCATCTTCAAAAATTCATTTCTCCTCAAACATGAGGAACCACGTGACGTGCCACATACCACTGGAAACAACATGATGTATATTATCCATCCATGGGTGTTTTATCTACATGTCCATTTTTCTTCATGTCCAAATACCTTCATCATTCTTGCGGTCCAAAACCAATGACTAGGGTTGAAATCAATGACAACAACCAATCTTCCAATAGCTAAGGGATGGAAAAATAATAAAATGTTCCCTTTCGAACTAAATAAATCAAGCAAGCGAAAGGGAAATAAGAAATCGTTTTCTTAGCAAGGCTTAGATGTAAACAAAATTTCTATGGCGGCACCCAGACTGCCACATTGTGATTTGGTCTTGCTATGTTCTATTTGCATTACAAATAGAATTGAACATTGGTTTAAAACTGTCTGAAATTCATTTTTTTTTCCCTAAAATCCTAATGGATCGACACAATGCATTGCCATATAGTTGTTAAATGATCCATTTTAGATCAAATTACTTGAGCCAATACAATATTGAAGAACTACGAGACTATCGAACCATGCCAATGAGAAGAGATGTTAAATTCAACAAAGAAGCAACAACCAAAACTCCAAGGCAAATTTTTTAATAGTAAATCCATTAAAAAAAAAAAAGAACATTGGGCAGTGTATATCTATCCATAGAAATTGGACTGAGTTCTCTGGACCAAAACATTGAACATATTTTCCATAAACATAGACACAGGACCTGCAACATGCAGGAGCCATCGAGATGCTCTTCAACATGCATAAAAAACTGATTACCATGCTTTTTTTAGGAAATCCTTGCAGTCTTATCCTCGGGGGGTCAATGTTCACTGCCCCAATCTCAATATCTTGCGGAAGACCTGAGACGAAAAAGAAAGAAGAGAGTGGTTCCAAAGTGGAATAAATCCTTGGCTTGAAGCAGATGAACAAAATTCCTTCTTCTGACGCTAGCATCACTCCAACGTTGCACCCCAACAAGAAAGCAACACAAAGTTTTCAAATGTAGGAAGAGATAAGAACCCATCTTCGTGGTAAAATTGATAGTTCTCACAAGATTCCCGTGAGGAAGAATATGAAAAATGTAGTAGGGAAAATGGAAGAGCTCGAAACTGAAAGTTAGGACACACCAAGAAACCACCTCCTCACAGTTGAAGACTTCAGGGACACAGGTTGCACGAGCAATTCCAGAGGCCCAAATTAGTCCATTCTGGGTGGAAGGAGATGAGTAGTAGGAATATGCCTTGCACCAGTGGGATTTCTGGTCCTTATCCCCTAAGATGTTAATTGTATATCCAAATAACAAGAGATTGGTCCCACAATTGAATATTTTTTTGGCTTGAAATACATCTCTGGGAGCATCAATATACCATTTCATTACAGTGAAATACTTCCGCCCAGGACAAACTAATTTGGACCTCTGGAATTCCAACTTTCGAGCGGCAAAGCAGCTATTGCGTTCAATGTCAGTTTATTTTTTGAAACCCCTTCTTTTGGTCTTGTCAGGGCCGCCATTGCCGGGTTGGGAAGTGCCCCCTGTTATGGTTGATTTAAATTTGGGCGCAGGAGTGGAAACATTGTCTGCATTTCCATCATCCATTGTCATATCATCGTTCATTAGATTATCTTCTCCCAGCTTGAAATCGATCGCATCAACCTCTGTGCCAGCCATCAATGCAGGCAGGCAGGTTGTCTGATCAAGCAGGGTTGTCTTGGAATTATTTGGCTTGAAATATATCTCTCGGTGCACCAAGGGACCATCTCCTTTTTTTCTCCTGGGTGGAGGGAGATGAGTGGTAAGAATATGCCCTGGAATTTTGGAACCTCTGGCCATCATGCTCAAAGGTGTTTACTATATATGGACAAAACTGTTGTGGAACTACTGCCATAAGTTAACAAGAATTTTCGTTTTCTCCAAATGGTGTTTGAAATGAAAATTGGGAAGGGATAATATAAACCTCCTAAAATCTTGGTTTAATGCGTATCAATGGAAGATCTCCTCGTGCCTTTCGCCGATCAATGACATTCTCCACGGTTCATGCGTAATGAGCTGTTACCATTAAATCTTACTAATTGCATATTTAGAAAAAAGGCGCAGGACCCCAACCTTCCAAAGCCGAAGTAAACAAAAGAAAACAACAAGCAACAAACCAACGAGCAAGCATGAACATGCCCAGCTGCAGCCCCAGGGCCTCAACTCGTAAACTTGAGCCAAACAACAACAAGCAACAACCGACGAACTAACGAACCAACGAACAAGCAACAACCACCAAACCAATAAACAACATATACATCTCCAACGATTACCAAATTACAACCCAAACATAGAAGGAACCAAAAACATATGATGAGGATGCCAGTAGAAATAATCAAAAATTCTTACTTGCAAATTGCAAACAATGAACAACAAAGAACGAATAGAAAATGAAATTATGGCATCGAAACTTACTCCGAAACGATGAATGACATAAACACAGGTCGATTTGTGGGTGTAGCACCTGGACCCCGCAAAGTAAAAAAAAAGACAGATCCAACTGTGAATGAAGGACCCCAACCTTGCAAAGTTGAAGTAAACAAAAGAAAGCAACAAGCACCAACAGGTCCAACCGCAGGCATAGGTCCCCAACCTTGCAAATTTGAACCAAACAACAATCGACGAACCAACGAACAAGAAGCACCCACCGAACCAATAAAGAATGTATATAGCGTCAACGATGACCAAATTGCATTCCAAGCATAGAAGAAGTCTGAAACATACAATGCCTAATCAACTGGCAGTGGACAACAATATTGTCCAAATTCACTGCAACATTGTATGGAAAATTTCGAGGAAAAATGTACTCTGAGAAGCCTATTTAGGTAAACATTTAAGGTTGTCAGGCTATCTAAGGGCCTCGCAGTATGCAAAAATTTAAGCTGTCAGGCCTGTTTCAGGACCTCGCACTATGTAAACATTTAAGTTGTCATGCCTATTCAAGCACCTCAAAAAAAGTGTCAATGCTATAAACCTTCGGTATGTAAACATTTCAATACAAATAAAAAGGACTAATAATAATAATAATAATAATAATAATAATAAAATGGTATATTAATACACGATCTCTATAGTCCCTCTACGCATTTGACAGGGACTAATAATAAAAAAAACATAAAAAAAACATCGTCCATGCTCATAACTTTCGGTATGTAAACATTTCAGTAAAAATGCAATAAAAATTAAAAAGGAGTGTGTAAGCTCAAAACTTTGGATATCTACACATTTACAACATTGGGAACAATGAAGCTGACAATAAGACCTCAAATATATTCTCCAATGAAACGATGACATATAAGTTTTTTTTATTATATATAAAATAATGTTTTTACTTCTATAGTATGAACAATACAGATGATGCGAAAATTTATAGTCAAAGGACATATTAATATGAAGTCAACGAATTATCGATCGCTATAGTCCCTTTGTGCCTTCGCCAGGGACTAATAAAAAGGTATGATGTCTATCATTTAAAAAGGTAAGTTGCAAAATTTACATCACTTCTATCCATCTCAATCATATATACTGTGCACTAAAGAGAATACAATTTTTTGTGTTCACTCGCATCTAAATATGTTCTATCTCTTAATGATTTTAATGACTTTAAGGGCTATGATTAATAGTATATTATTTTAATTTAATATTAATGTTAAATCAAATTTGGTTTATAAGATTTTGGAAAAATGATATATATAAAAAAATAAATGTCCAGAAGGTAGTTAGTATATAAAAATTCAGTTGCAATTATATCAAAGAACAAAACAAAAACTATATATATTACATAGAATATGAAGCTTTCAGACATTGATAATTGATTCCCTCCTTTGGAATTTTAGATAATAAGTCGACCTCTCTACATTTCCAACACAACCAAGGATTGAACTCTATATAGTTATCGAGAAAGAGTAGGCCTTCAAACTCCCTTCTATAAATTGATTCATTATAGGTTTTAGCAAACAAGGATTGAACTCTTTATAGTTATGGAGAAAGAGTAGGCCTTCAAACTCCCTTCTATAAATTGATTCATTATAGGCTTTAAAAAACAACTATCTAATTTGCATTTGTTAATTTTCTCAATCCACCCTCAATTTGAAGTTTATGAATACTTGTAGCTTTCTTGTGCCCTTATTTACTATTGTCTTTAATAAAAGACACATTGCTAATAACTCTGCTTGATTGTTTACGACTTTTGTAACGTACCTAGCCACCTAAATGAGATCATTAATCTATAAATTCAACTATTGGCAATGCACCCCTCACAGACATAGTTACAAGCACACTCATATATAATAGACAATATGCACTAGGATAAAGAATGAATTTCAATAGCTACATCATATAGACATATGATGATCTCGAGATGAATCAAAAGATTGCAATGTAGATCATGTCAGTGTAAATCCCTAATTGATGAGCTATAAGAAAATACACAAATGATGAGCTTGAGATTGACCAAAATGTTGCAATGCAATAAATCTTACATATAAAGAAACTTATAAGTATAATGACAACAATAACAATGTATAGTTGTAATAGTAAATGATACACATTTTGTATGAATATTAGAGGATTTGAATGGTGAGGAAAATTAAAAAACAAAAATAAATATAAAAATAAAATTTGTGTTTAATACAATGTCATGGTATATGAGTTCATTATAACAATATATTTGTTTAGAGTTTAATATATTATTTATGAAAATTGAGTAACAATGTATAGTTATAATAACGATAATAATAACAATGTATAGTTGTAATAGTTATTATAATTATAACGACAATAATAACAATGTATAGTTGTAATAGTAAATGATACAAGTTTTATATGAATATTAGAGGATTTGAATGGTGAGGAAAATTAAAAAACAAAAACAAATATAAAAATAAAAAATTGTGTTTAATACAATGTCATAGTATATGAGTTTATTATAACAATATATTTGTTCAGAGTTTAATATATTACTTATGAAAATTGAATTTAGGTGGGTAGAATAAGAATTATTCATTTTAACCATTTAAGTTAAAGTGGGATCGGAGGCCCTCTCAAAGTGGCCTCTCTTAGGAGACTTATGGATAAGTATCAGCCAAGGATTATTTTTCTGCAAGAGACATTAGTACTGTCATAGAAAGCTAGAGATTTCCTTCTTGATCTTAGACCGAATTGGTATTCAAGTGCGGTAAACTCATTGGGTACTTCAGGGGGACTGCTGATCGCCTGAGATCCTATTTACTATGAGTTAACACCTTTTATTACCACTATTGGTATACTATTAACAGGTAAGAACTACTGTGATAAACATGATCTTGCTCTTTTGAATATGTATGACCCCTACACAAATAAGAGACCCTTCTGGCAGTTAGTGGCAGACGATGGTATATTGGTGAGGAAGAACCTTATCATTGCGGGGGATTTAAATTTTGTATTATCGCCAGATGAATTACGGGGGGGAAATTATTGTGGTGGGATGACAGAAGAATTTTATAGAGACATCTTCCAGTCAAACCATCTAACCGATACAAAACTTGCAAAATTGGTTCCTACATGGAGGAACGGTAGATCTGGAACATATGCGGTTGCAAGGAGATTGGACAGATGCTATGTTGACGAAGACTTATTATCTAATGATGGATTATATAGATCTTGGGTCGATTTCCCCTATATATCGGACCATGCCCCCATATTCCTCCAGTTAGACTTTTAACCTATCCACAAGGCGTGCCCATTTAAGGTAAACTCACACGCGCTAAAGGAACATGAATTCACAGATTTAGTCATAAAGCAATGGAGGGATCCAACATTCTGTTATGAAATGGGAAGTAAAAAATGAATGGTCTGGAAATTAACTGTTTTGAAGTCACTAACCAAACGATGGTATAAATAAATTAAACAAAGGAAAATGGAGAAATTGGAGACTTTGGAATCCGAGATCAAGGATTCGGTTATGCGCCTAGTGGACGATCCATCAAATGTTGAAGAAGGTGGGATGCTCAGACTTCGGGAATTAGAAAGGAACAAGATACTTAGAGGACATGAAGAACTTTGGAGGCTCCGAAGCAGAGCTATTTGGCTCTCTAGTGGAGATAGTAATACAATTTTTTTTCACTGAGTGGCTAGTAATAATAGATCCATAAAACATATCTGGGAAATTTCAGATGATAGTGGACAGATTTATAATGAACAAAAAACCATCAAGGCAACAACTTTCCACCATTATAAAAAATTCTATAAAGCTAGGGATGAACTAAATATAATTGAACAACTCTAGTTGGTGGATTTATACCCTCAGATGGTAAGTGAGGAAGAGTCAAATAAATTTTTTAAACCTGTGAATTTAGAAGAATTGAAATAGGTACTTTTCCATTTCAAAAAGGAGAAGAGCCCCGGACCGGATGGCTGGTCCTCAGAATTCTTCACGTTCTTCTTTGATATTTTTGGTGAGGACCTCCTTGACATGGTGGAGGAAGCAAGGAGATATGGGGTAGTGGTGAGCAGTTTAAATTCTACTTTCATTACACTGATTTCGAAGGCCAACAAACCAATTAACTTTGATGATTATCGACCGATTTCACTCTGCAATTTGTGGTATAAAATTATATCAAAGATCATAGCAAACCGAATCAAGCAGGTTCTTTCAAAATTCCTCTCACTGGAATAGCTGGGGTTTCTTCAAGGAAGGAGGATTTAGGATGCAGTAGGCACATCTGACGAAAGCATACACAGTATAAAAAAGAAAAAATTGAAATCTCTGGTCTTAAAATTGGATTTAAAGAAGGCATATGACTGCATTGATTGGAAACTCCTAAGACTGATATTGATAAAGGCGGGATTTGGGATACATACATCTAATTGGATCATGGGATGTGTAACTTCACCAACATATTCAGTATTGACAAGTGGCGAGGATACATATTTTTTTAGAAGTGGCAGGGGATTGCGTCAAGGCTGCCCACTATCGCCATTACTCTTTATTCTAATCATGGAGGGACTCAACTTACTTCTAAAGAAATCCATCAGGGAAGGTACTGTTACATGTATCAAGGTAACTCGTTTACAAAAAAAATTACATCTGTTGTTCGTTGATGATATTCTCATTATGACTAGAGCCACAATTCAAGAATGGTGGGAAATCAACAAATTGATTGGTCTCTTTTGTAAAGAATCTAGATTATTGGTAAACCAAACAAAAAATATAGTACACTATGAGGACTTTCAGACATGGAACTGGTATCCTTCTAGAACCTTCTTCCATATACCTTCAGTGAGTTATCTTTGGGCTTCAAATATTTGGGCTACTATCTCAAGAATGGAGCACACAAAGCAGAAGATTGGGATTGGTTGGTGGCCATAATAACAAAAAGGATAAATAACTGGTGTAATCGCTGACTTTCTTTGGGTGGGAGATATGTTCTTATTAAATCTGTTTTGGAGGGACAATTAGTCTACTAGATGTCACTGGAAACAATTCCACGATTAGTTCTATCAAAGATCAAAAGATTGATGTTCCATTTCCTTTGGAATAGACAAAAGGACACTCAACACTTCCACCTATGTAGATGGGATGTCCTCTCCAGACCAAAGAAAAATGGTGGATGGGGTTTTAGAAATCTTCCCTTCTTCAACACGACGCCGATAGTTAATACCCTTTGGAGAGTCATCACACATGAGGGCATCTGGAAGAGAATATTAAAGGACAAATATCTCCCAAATTTATCTTTGATAAACTAGTATAGAATGGAAGAGCACAAGACCAAAGGTGCGTCCAAAAATGTGGACTAGCTTAGTCCGATCGGTACAAGTCATTAAATAGTGGCTGAGTTGGGCGCCTAGCACTGGTCAGCACATTAAAATTGACAAAGACAAGATTTTAGGTATGGGGGAAAAATAAATACTATCCGATGAAATTATCTTGTGCTTGAATAATAAAAATATAACTGTATTAGCTAATGCAACGACCGGTCATAATCCAATTACATTGATGGAATCGTGGATTGATAGCACTGTATTGGGGATGATGGGTTCACAAAAGACATAATGAGACACATATTGCGTTGATTTAAATGAAGGTGGGGTTTCTCTACAAGGCACCGAAGACGATCTATTATGGACAGGAGGAGATGCATCCAACAACATATCAGTCAAAAACATTTACAAAAAATCCTTGCAACACAAAATCTTCCGGCACAAACAAGATGGAAGATAACTTTCTGGAAGTGGAACGTCCAGTTAAAGATGAAACTCTTTATCTGGATGGTATCAGAAAATAAAATTTTGACCTGGGAGATGTTAAACAGGAAAGTATGGCATGGATCGGGCATTTGTATGCTCTGCAAGAATAACCTTGAAGACATCGATCATTTATTTGTTCAGTTCCCTTTCGCTAGGACTGTCTAGGCTAGAGCGACGACCTACCTCAATGTAAAAAACCAGTGGGAGGGGGGAAATTTCAATTTGGTATTTATTTCCCGGGTTCTGGATAAAACTGTGCCCACAAATATGGCAGTTTTGATTTGCTGGTGTATTTGGATTGAGAGGAACTAGGTATTATTCGAAGATAAGCAACCATCCATTGGGGTTGTAACATGTAGGATTATTGGGGCACACAACCTTCGCGCACAACAACAAAAATTATTTTCCAGGTACAAGAGACCTCTCGTACAGTTAGAGAATATTACTTTCACCTTCTTTGATGGGGCTTCAATTAGAGGAGGCACAATATGTGGTGCGGGGGGAGTGATAAAACAACTTGATTGGGAGGTAATCAGATGGTTTATCAACTGCGGGAGGGGTACAAATACCAAAGCGGAATTATTTGGTGCCTGGGTGACACTTACACTTGCAAAACTGTGGGATATCAATAGACTAAATATTTTGGGTGATTCCAAAGTCATATTAGATTGGCTGAATCAAAAATCTAATCTACATGCTACTGAAATTGAAGGTTGGATGCGCAAGACAAGATCGATCATCACAAATTTCCAAGAAATTAAGTTCACACACATTTTTCGGGAACACAACAAAGAGGCACATTTCCTTTCCAAGCAAGGATTGCTGGAACAAAAAGAAATACTAACACATTTCTCAGTGATTGATGGGAGGACCGGCCCTATGTCTCAGATTAATCTGTTATGAGCTGCCTTTTCTGTATTTATTTTATTAATTAGCCATTGATTTTAGGAGTGAATTATCTTCTTTGGTAGTGATATGGAGCACTATTATTTTTCCTTGTGAAACTTGAGGGTGACTTGGAGCCTCCAAGTATATGAAAGAACTCTTAGTTTTGACTTATTTGTTGGAATGCAATCTGTTTTTTCAGTGGAGATATTCTTTGGGAAGTTTCTTGCCAATGTAAATGAATTTTTATTAATATAAAAATTCAAACAAATTTTCATTTGAAAAAAAAAAGTTAAACCTAATTAATATAATTAATATTTGATGATAACTATTTTTTTTTTTTTAAATTTAATATAAAAAAATTTAAAATAATCCATAATCTTTAAAAATAATCTTTAAAAAAAAATTGAGAAATTTTATTTAAAATACAATTCACATAGCATGTAAGAGAGTTTAAAAGAATTTAAAGATGTTATTATTTTCATAACCCAATTGATATAATTAATATTTGATGATAACCAAAGAAATTTTTAAAAGGAATTCAATGTAAGAAATTTAAAATAATCAATTTAAAAAAAATTGAATTTTTTTATTTAAAATACAAATTCACATAGTATAAGAGTTTAAAGTTGTTCTTATTTTTCAGAAATAATGATTTAGAAAATTTATTTAAAAATATATATTTTTGAGATAATTGTATGTAAGAAAGTTTAAGGATGTAAGAAAGTTTAAGGTTGTTATTATTTTTAGAAATAATTATTTAGAAAATTTATTTAAAAATATATTTTTTAAGATAATTGTTAAAAAAATTTATTTTAAAATATTCTTACGTCTTGATGGTTATTATTTTTTTGTATTTATAAAAATTTAGTTTTTATTTTAAAGTTTAAATGTATTTTTAAAAGTTAAAATAATATAATCATTTTTTTTTGTATTTATAAAAATTTAATTTTTATTTTAAAGTTTAAATGTATTTTTAAAGTTAAAATAATATTTTAAAATTTTATAATTAAAAAATATATTTTGAAATAAAAATAATATTAATAATAAATAAAAATATTATATAAATATAATATTTATTTAATTTTTTTATTAATTAAAAATGTGTTAAATATTGTAAATGAAGAGTGTATCCACAATGAAATAGACTAATGAATTGAAAAATGTAATCTCTATTTAAATTTACCTCTTGTACTTTGATTTAAAAATGAAAGGAACTTACTCTTTTTTATTATTTAAGGATTAAATATTATTTACTTTATTGAAATTCTATTGAAAAATGAAAGGAACTTATTCTTTTTTATTATTTAAAGATTAAATATTATTTACCTTATTGAAATTCTAATATAGTTTATGTTGAAATTTTAATTTAGTTTTTTTTTTTTTAAATATGAAAAGTTTGAATTTAGATAATAAAGTTTTTTTTAATAAAATAAATTCATATTAATAATGTTAAAAAGTTAAATTTTTATGATTTTGATTATTTTTAGTAAATTTGTATTAATAAAAGAAAAAAAAAACTTTTATAAATTTGATCTTTTTTAATTTATATTTTTATAAAATATTTGTTAAAATTATAATTTTG
>ML796009.1:154785-174055 GCA_009831015.1 Picea engelmannii | reverse complement strand
AAAAAGGTAAATTAATAAATAAATAAAACTAATATTTTTTTAAATCATTTTTTTTCACAAATTAAATAAAAAATTGTAAAAATTTATAATTAAATTGATTAATACAAATTTTAATTATACAACTTTATCATAATATTTTAAAATAACTCATCATCAAAATAAAAAAAAATAATAAATTAAAATGAAACTTTACCTCCACCTCACCCCAAAATATAATTTAACTTTACCTCCCACCTCCCCAAAAAATTGTATAATTTATTTTTATCATAGTCATTAACTCACTACGTAATAATTTAAAAAGGAAAGTTGAAAAATGTACATCAATCCATAAGATACGACCTTAATTAAATTTTTTTTTTTGCAAAAACTACATCACTTCTATCCATCTCAATCACATATACTGTGCACTAAAGAGAATACAATTTGTTGTGTTCACGCATCTAAATATGTTCATTATCTTAATGGCTATGATTAATAATATATTATTTTAATTTAATATTAATGTTAAATTAAAATTTGGCTTATAGGATTTTGGAAAAATGATATATAAAAAAGAAAAAAAATGCCGAGAGGGTATATAAAAATCCAATTGCAATTATATCAAATAACAATAAAAAACTATATATTACATAAAACTTGAATCTTTCAAAGACATTGATAATTGATTCCCTCATAATAAATTGACCTCTTTACATTTCCAACACAACCAAGGATTGAACTCTTTATAGTTATGGAGAAAGATTAGGCCTTCAAACTCCCCTCTAGAAATTGATTTATTATAGTTTTTAACAAATAATTGTCTAGTTTGTATTTGTTAATTTTCTCAATCTATTATCAATTTGAAGTTTATGAATACTTGTAGCTTTTTTATGCTTTTTTATACTATTGTCTTTAATAAAAGACACATTGTCAACTTTGCTTGATTGTTTACGATTTTTGTAATGTACCTAGCCACCTAGGCTGGACCACGTCATGTAAAAACTCTTTCATTATCATCTTTGATACCACATTGTGACATCCCCAGCTCCCGGCTAGGCAATGCGACATCCAAATTACAAATTCTTATACCATCATTTTTTACTGTTATGTTCTTCCTATGAACAAAGTTAAACATAATAATAATAATAATTTATAAACACAATTATAACAAAAATTCCATAATAGAAAACCCATAATTATACACACAGTAAATAAAATAAGCTCATGAAAGACACTTTTCTCATGAAATAACACTAACTGCGTCCAAACCTTCCACGATCCTCCTAGCCTTAGACCACACTGCTCATAACTCTCAACAGTGGGTCACCCCCGAGTTGGGACTAAACTCCACTTGGGTAAAGGATTCCTAACCCGACTAAGGTATCTCAGATAATAGAAAAACTCAGTCACAGGTGCCAACTCAAACTAACAACCTACAATCTCTCATTCCCCACATGTCTGTCCCACCCCAGGAAGTGTGCCCCTTCTCTGCTCAACAGTCCTTTGGCTGCTACACTTCCCTTCCGAGGCTTCAACAACAGGCTAGACATGAATTCTCTGAGCTTATATTTGCATTTTGGCACATTGGAAAATCAATTCCCATCAATTCTCTCACCTGGAGAGAACTCTCACGGGCTTGAAAACCCACCTCTTCAGTCCTACAGGCTTGCCAACCCACTTCTTCAATCCTACAGGCCTGGCCACCCGCTTCTTCAATCAAGCTATCGAGCTAACCAGGTACATGTATAAGTTCCGGTTACAGTCTAGTACAACCTGGTACGAATCACAACTACGTGAGTGAAAGCATGAACCTCTTAGAATTAATGGAAATGAACTAAGTCCAAACTATATGTATGCATGTTTTTAACTTTACACTCGTCATGTTGGGAACTACCTTGGTCCCACTTGACCCTCACTTGTCCCCCCTTTTTAGAACTTAGCATAAATAAATATCCATGCATTGTCCTTTAAGGAATATTAAAGGCATATTAGTATAGTATTCCTTTTGGCTTAAGCCCCCTAGCTTATCCCCCTTTTCCTAACACTTAGCCCCGTTTCCATACCTAGTGGAGTTTAGCCCCCCATACTCTTTTACATGGTCGGTCTGCAACAATGATGTGTTTTCATTAATATTTGCATGTGATTACATATTACAATGGTGGCTCCCTGGCCAGTTAGCATATGGCCCTTAGGATAATAACCACACAGGCACCCTGGCCCAAAATGTCCTAGCTCACTAGCCTATATGTTCATTAATATTTATATGCATAATTGGGGTTCAACTTAGGGGCATTACATTCCCTTGTCCCTTATTTATGCACTGTCCTCAGTGCAGTATATACATATATACAATCAAAACTTTAAAAGTCTTCAAAAATATGTGAATACTCTGCTCTCATAGCATCTTCATGATCCCAAATGCATCCTCAAGACCATACCAGTTCCATTGGACCTTTACTAACCCTATGAATCGATTCCAGAGCTGCTTGATCTTCCATTCCAATATGCACACCAGATGCACTTGGAAGTCACCTTCTTGTTCCACCTAAATCACATTCCAATCAATAACATGATTAGCATCAGTCACATACTTTTTAGGTAATGATACATGGAATGCATTATGAATACACATTGATGCAAGTAAAGAAATCATATATGCTATAGACCCAATCCTTTCCAGGATTTCAAATGGTCCACAATAATGAGCTGCTAACTTTGAACAATTTCCCAACCTTAGGGAACTTCTCTTGGCCTTTACTTTTAAGAACACATGGTCATCCACTTTAAATTATATGTGGGTTCTACCTTTCTAAACATAACTTTTCTGCCTATCTTGGGCAACTTTTAAATTCTATTTTATTTTCATCATTTGTTCTTCCATTTCCCTCAGTAATTTCGGCCCAACCACTATTCTGTTTGCGGGGTTGTTCCAACTTGTTGGTGTGTTTCACTTTCTTCCATACAGAGCTTCAAATGGGCTCATGTTTAGGGATTCTTGATACCTATTGTTATAAGCGAATTCCACCAAATGCAAGTAATCTCCCATTTGGATGGTTTATCCATCACATACATCCTCAACATATCTTCAATCACTTGATTCACTCTCTCTATTTTCCTATATGATTTTGGATGATAGGCTATGCTAAAGTTCAGATTGGTCCCAAATCCTTTGAATAATCCTTTCCAAAAATTTGATGTAAATTTTGGATCTCTACTAGACACAATTGTCTTGGGTATACCATGCACTATAACAATTTCCCTCATATAAATATCAACAATGTTGATTGCTTTGTGAGTGATATTTACTGGAATAAAGTGGGAAAATTTAGTAAGCTTTTCCACCACCACCATGATGGAATCATGTTGCTTGTTTTTTCTAGGAAACTTGGTGATGGAATCCGTTGTTACAACTTCCCATTTCCATTCAGGAATGAGTAATGGTTGTAGCAAACCAGCTGGGTGTTTGTACTCAACCTTCACATTTTGGCATTCTAAACACTTGGCAATAAAATAAGCAACATGTTTCTTCATCCCCGACCAATAATATTGTCTCCTGACAACTACAATAGTTTTCTGGTAACGTGGGTGCCCAACATAAGGCACATTATGCATTTATTTTAAAATCTAAATTTTCAATTCTTGATAATTTGGCACATAAATTCTGCCCCTATACATGAGAATGCCAAACTTTTCCAACTTGTATTCTTCATTTTTTTGTTGCAAAATACCTTGCTATAATTTGGTCCTTATTTCCATGTACTGCACATCTGATTTTTCAGCTTCTAAAATTTTGTCTTTCAAATCTGATTGGTACATGCTAATGGTTGTAGTATGCATCTCATATACCCTTCTACTGAGTGCATCAACCACCTTGTTCTATTTCCCCTTGATATTATTTATATCAAAGTCATATTCATTGAGGAATTCCAACCATCTTGTAACGTACCCAACCACCATGGTTGGGCCACGTCACACGAAAAATTTCTCTTTATCAGCTCAAATACCATTTTAGTAATGCACCTAGCCTCCAACTAGGCAACAATACGTACAAAATACACATAACACGAAACTTCTGCCAATTAAATCCATTCTTTTACTGGTAGTTGATTTTCCTATAGCCTACAACTACAATTTATAACAGATTTAGCTACAACAATAACCATAAACTTATGCATCTAAAGCATGCTAATAATCAACATGAGATACAACTAAACCGTTCACTACAATAACATATAAGTCATTCTCATTCACATAGAGTTCATGCACAACAATAACACATGTAAATAACTCGGTACGAGATAAAACACTTATCTTAAACAAGAATCGTGCAACCAACTACTTGGGATGGACGTTCCACCCAATTGTAGACTGACTATTCCAAATCCCAACATCCGATCACCCCCGAGCTAAGGTTAACAATCCAAAAAAGAGGGTGGTCTCTCACATTCCACTTACAACTCATAAATTTCTCAACCTAACTGATATTCTCCTACAACTATCCTGACTTTTCCACCAGCTCTCTTCCTCTTGACCTTTCCAACCCAAGGAATGAACCATTCATTTATCAGGGATAACCCAAGGGATGTACCATTTGTTTATCAAGGATAACCCAAGGGATGTACCATCTGTTTATCAAGGTCTCCCAAGGGATGTACCATCCATTTATCAAGGCTAACCCAAGGAATGTGCCATTTGTTTATCAGGGTCTCTCTGACACAGGTAGCTAAGAATCTCTAAGATAGGAACTCAAGGGAAACTTCTACTAGGAAAACTATCAGCAAACCAACAAAAACACTTGCTGTTTCAGTGCAACTCACCCAAGAGTTCACTCTTTCGACCTAACAACCATGCTCTTCAGTTCTCTAGCTCCAATTCGCTCCAATTACACTCTATAATTTTCCCTCCTATGGCCATGCCCGCTCCAAGCTCTCTTTCCATGCCCAAACTTGACTAAGTACCCACATTGTTTGAAATCCTATTACTTCTCTCTCCACCCATACAAAATTCCTCTCTTTTGCTTTTCTTTCTTGATTCACACTCTTCTCCAAGATGATTGTACTCAACCCCCATGTGCCCAATAACTTCGGGATGTGACCACTCACACCCACCTTCTTACATGTATTCAATGAGAAACACTCAATCATAAATGAGAAGGTTCATATACAATAGTAGTTTTAGGAAAACAGGTTAAATCCATAAACATGGATACTTACCCCCTTGGACGCCTCTTAGCCATTATCCTAGACACTCCCCTCTCTTGTGGATTAATTCATCCCCCATATCTTGTCCATGTCCCCTTAGTAGTTGACATCACATTTTGTTATTAAAACATTGAAATACAATTCACATATTACATCGCTTGGTCGTAGCCACATATTATATCTACATAAGCATTAATAAAACTAGGGATTATAATGGGGATGTTATGTTAGGATATTTAGACACTTAGGGGTTACTTAAGATCTACTTGGTCTAATGTGTCGTTAGGTAAAAGTGTGTTTCTTAGTGTGTTTTTTAGTATGAATTAGTATGCATTTGTAGTTAGTAAATCTGACGGTCACGATATGTTCCCGACATAGAGTGATCCGAAATTTCATATTCTCCTCGATCTTAACGACCATTGATCTATGGATTAACACTCGATTGGTCCATGATCTCTATTTAAATAGCACGGAGGGTCATTTTCTGATGATCGATTGTGAGAAACTCTCTTGTAAGATATCTTTGTAATCTTTTTCTTTTGCATTAGTAAACTGCTCCAAGTGGTCGCGTTGACTGGGGCCGTGGATGTTCCCTGTAGGGGCTTTACCATGTCAAAACATCAGTGTGTTGATCTTTGAT
Organism: Picea engelmannii; assembly: GCA_009831015.1. NCBI lineage: Eukaryota > Viridiplantae > Streptophyta > Pinopsida > Pinales > Pinaceae > Picea > Picea engelmannii. The sequence continues at coordinate 168,235 of ML796009.1, read as the reverse complement.
TTGGTTGTGTGAGTGGTTATGGAAGGTGTTCATCCTCTGTTGGAATACATGTGTTGTCGAACATGGTATCATAGCCTGTTTGAAGATCCACTCCTCTTGTAGATTGAGATCATGAAGCCGAGTTGCCTCATATCCTTTTTCTTCCATTTCCATAAATTTATGGGCTGAGAGGACTGTTCCATTATGTCTTGAGCACTTGTTTCTTTCAGCAACACTTTTCATTTCACTCGAAAAGGTTTCCATTTTCCCAAGATACAACCATTTCAGCCAAATCCAAAGGTATAAATCCTGAATACACCCTTTTATAATATTTTGCAGAGTATTATTTCAGTGTTATATTGTTTGTTTAGGGGTTTCTACTCTTTTATATCTGCATATTCTCTTTGTCCCGCACCCTGTGCGATCTTGTAAAACTAGAAACAGATAGGAAAAGATGCATTTTTTGGGAAAGCTAACCAAGATCTAACCCTTGTTGTCATCGAGAAGCGAAATTTTTTTCATGTGTGAAAAACATTTTTTTTTTCTAGCATGTTCTCCAATGTCGTATTCAACAACAATAACAACAACAATCCTCTTGCTAAACAATACAATATATTTTTCTAGCCCGTTCGGTTAAAAGTTTCCTTATTAAGTAAGAGGTCTTGAGTTCAAGTCTCTTTTTTGGTTACTTTTTTTTTGAAAAGTTCATGCTCCATTGTAAAGTGTATTTCACTTCAAGTATAAAAGTGAATCACTATAAGTAGCTTTAATATTTTAGAGTTATTTATTTTGCATGCAACTTTTATTTTTTTATAAAGTAACTTCATTGTAAAAGTGAACCCCACTTCTTTTTATAAAAGTGGGTCACTTCATAAAGCAACTTACACCATCACGTGGTCCATTGGTTACCGTTTATGCCTTTTGTAAAAAGGGCATAACTTTCACATCCGAAGTCTGTTTTCAGTGCCATTTTCTTTTTAAACTGCCTAATTTTTTCAGATATTTTCATCCAGATCATCAGTTTCAGTTTTTAAATCCATATTATCTACATATTTAATATGTATTCTTCAAGTAATCTTTTTCTTACCAACACCAACTACTTCCAATGGAAATCCCATATGGAGGATTTATTAAGAAGTAAAGGCTTGTACTTGATTACCTTGGGAAAGGAAACAAAACCTATTGATGCTGATAAGAAAGTCAAATGGGCTAATAGGAATGATGAAGCACATGGACTAATTAGAATGCCCATTTCTCCTGATTTAAGGTTCCACCTTCAACAAATTGATAAACCCAAAGAAGCTTGGGAAAATATTGAATCTGTTTTTGGTAAACACAATATTTTTCGAGCACTACAGTTAGAAAATCAAGTACTGACTTTAAGTCCAAGTGATTTTTCTTGTGTTGAATACTATCTATCTAAGTTTAAAACACTCATAATTTTATGTGAAGAATGTAAGATAAAGATAGAAGAAGATCATTGCATCTATCTTATTCTTTCTAAGCTAGGTAGTGCATATTCTGTGTTTGTATCTACCTTTTATGCCTTGCAAGAGGCTCTAGGGATAACTTATCAAAAACCCACTCTTGAAAACTTTTGTGATGGTTTGATTAGAGAGAAAGATAAAATTATACAACTTGGAGTGATCAACACTATAGGTACCTCCAACAAAGCCTTAATCGTTCATCAGAAAGATAAACCCAAGAATCCCAAGAAGCAACATCCTCTCCACAACAAGCAACATAAGGGTCCCAAACCCACTCAGACAGTTTCCTCTCCTAATGGGGACAAAGGAGAAAAATATAAAAATAAGAAGACTAGCATACATTGCAACTTTTGTGATAAATATGGTCATGATGAGTCCGAATGTTTCAAGAAGATGACAAATTTAGAAGCATTGATGAAGAAGCACAACATTAGTATTAATTCTGCTACTTCTTCTTCTTCTCATGGACATGCACTTTCTGCTTCTGGTTTTTCATTCAATACAACTTCTACTTCTTCTTCTGATGAGTGTCTTCTTTATTCCAGAGCATGTTATCATATGGCTAAGGATAGAGACATATTTTCTGCTCTAAATGAATGTAACACAAAGAAAATATTTGTTGGTAATGATAGATCTCTTAGTGTTGAAGGATATGGAAAAATTCAAGTTGAAAATGGTCATTTCAATGATGTATTATGTGTTCCAAGTCTTTCTTGTAACCTTCTATCAATATATCAAATCACTCATTCAGGTGAAGGTAAAACCTTAGAGTTTTCACCTCACCAAGTTGTAATCAAGGATCCAAAATATCCTAAGCATGTTATTGCAACTGGAATTGTTGATGATATTACCCGGTTTGTACAAGTTTGAAAACATTGGGTCATTATCTTTTTCATCAATTTTTGTTGCTCATAGCGATGACTTGAAGAAACTTTGGCATGAGAGGTTTGGTCATATAAACTATTTCTCATTGCAGCAACTATGTAATCAACATATGGTGACTGGTCTTCCTCCTGTTTCATGCAGAGATGGTGCTTGTGTCTATTGTGTTGTCGTAAAACATCATCAGGATATTTTTGACAAACATGCCTCTTGGTACGCCTTGAGCTCTTTGCAGCTTGTTCACAGTGATAAGTTTTTGGCCTACAAGGCCCTTGTAGAAAAGAAATCTGGACATCAAATTCAAATATTAAGAACAAATAATGGAGGCGAATATGTGAACAATAATTTTACAAGTTACTGCACTACACAAGGCATCCAAATGCAACACACTGTTCCATATACACCACAAAAAAATGGTGTTGCTGAGAGAAAAAACTACACATTAAAATAAATGGCTAATTGTATGATCCAATCTAAGGGATTAAGTCTAAAGTATTGGGTGGAAGTCATCAACTGTGCAAATTACATAGTAAATCACACTCCCACAAAGGGTCTTAAAAATATAACATCGGAAGAATCTTGGACTAAAATTAAACTAGATGTAAGTCACTTCCGTGTATTTGACAGTATAACATGGGCTGACATTCCTGATGAGAAAAGGAAAGCATTGCAGCCTAAAAGTGAGAAGTGTATATTTGTTGGTTATTCTAAAGATGTCAAAGGTTATAGACTTCTTCAACCACATTGTAATGAAATTATTATTAGAAGATATGTTAAATTTGATGAAAATCTCTTGGCTTGCGAGCCTAATTCAGTGTTTGTGACTTCTTTGGCCCCTAAGCTTAATTCGACATTTGTGCCTTCTTCAGCCTGCGAGCCATCTTCAACGTTTGTTCCTTCTTCAGCCTGCGAGCCATCTTCAACGTTTGTTCCTTCTTCTGTTCTGGTTTCTTCTTCAGATGATGACAATGAGGATGAAAATCCACCTTCGCACACTCACTTTCCTCCAGATGAGTCCTTTGAACCTGAACCAACACCAGCTCCAGCTCCACTGCTTCCTATCTAGGTTTGCTCAACACGAGAAGCAATTGGTGATATTGTCGGTGATCCTTCAGATCAACGTCAGACACATTCATAGTTCCAGTGAGACTATTCTCTTTTGGCTCAAGTTTCAGAGACTCATGATCCAGAGACATTTGCATAAGCTTCAGTTCATCCAGATTGGGATACAACAATGAATGAAGAGTAGCGTTCTTAAATGGAAAACAATACTTGGGATCTTGTACCTCTTCCAAAAGGAAGAAAACTCGTCAGATGTAAATGGGTCTACAAAACTAAGTATGCATCATATGGAAGTGTTGAAAGACACAAGGCTTGGTTAGTTGCCAAAGGATTTTCCCAAGTTGAAGGAATTGACTATAATGAAACCTTTGCCCTTGTAGCCAAAATGAATTCCATCTTCCTTATTCTTGCCCTTGCTTCCTCACATAATTTGGAGGTCCATTAGATGGATGTTAAATCCTCCTACATGGAACAAACTCCTGGCTATGTCCAGATTGGATCTAGTCTTGTTTTTCACCATAATAAATCTCTTTATGGTCTTAAGCAAGATCCTCGAGCTTGGTATGCCAAAATGGACAACTTTCTTATTGCCACCAGATTCTCTAGATGCCATTCTAATCTTAATGTCTATACCAAGAAAGTAGGAAGCCATCTCATAATCCTTTTCCTTTATGTTGATGACCTTATCCTTATTGGTAGTGACTCAAAACTTTTAAACCATGTGAAAACCAACCTTAAGAAGAAATTTGAAATGGCAGACTTAGGTGTTTTGTACTATTTCCTTGGCCTCCAAGTTTTTCAAACCAATAAATAAATTTTTATTTCTAGCCCCTTTGTGCTCCATCTGGATCACATTCCAATTAATGACATGATTAACATCAGGTACGTATGTTTTAAGTAATGATACATGAAATACATTATGCACTCTCATGGATGCAGACAAAGCTAACATGTATGAAAATGGCCATATCTTTTCTAATATTTCAAAAGGATCACAATACCTTGCTTCCAACTTCGGGCAACTTCCTAATCTTAGCAAACTTATCTTTTCCTTTACTTTCAAAAACATATTTTCTCCCTCTTTAAAATCTCTGAAAACTCTATTCCCGTCTGCATAAATTTTCTTCCTATCCTGGAAAGCCTTCAAATTGTACTTAATCCTTGCCATCTGATCTTCCATTTCTTTTAGAATATCTGACCCAACAACTACTCTGTCTGTTGGATTATACCAACTCACTGGGGTGTTACATTTCCTATCATACAATGCCTCAAATGGACTCATTTTCAAGGAGACTCGATACCCATTGTTGTAGGAAAATTCAACTAAATGGATATAATATTCCCACTTCGATGGTTGATCCATCACATACATTTTAAGCATGTCAATTATTCGGTTAGTCCTTTCTTTTTTCCCATAAAACTTTGGATGATGTGCTATACTAAGATTTAAATTTGTCCTAAAGCCCTTGAACAAACCCTTCCAAAAAATGGAAGTAAACTTTGGATCCCTATCTGAAACTATTTCCTTAGGCACTCCATGTAGCCTAACAACTTCTCTCATATAAATATCCACAATATTTGTTTCCTTGTGTGTAGTCTTTACTAGAATTAAATGTGTTGCTTTAGTCAAATTATCCACCACCACCATGATGGAATCATGTTGCTTCACTGTTCTGGGCAGCTTAGTAATAAAATCAACCGAGACAACTTTCCACTTCCATTCCAGAATGGGAAATTGTTGTAGAAAACTTGTTGGGTGTCTATGTTCTATCTTTACCTTTTGGAATTCTAGACATCTAACTATGTAATTAGCCACTTCTTTCTTCATTTCTGAATTTTTTTTTTGGCTTCTTACAACTGCAATTTTTTTTCTGATATCCTAGGTGCTTGACATATGGAACATTATGCATCTCCTTCATCACTACATTTTCATCTCACTGGAATTTTACACATACACCTTACCTTTTTACATGAGAATTCCATATTCTTTCAACTCATAATAATGAAATTTCTGCTGAAATTTTCCTTGCTGTAATGTCACTTTTATTTTTAAATAATTCTGATTTGAATTTGCTGCTACAATAACTTTGTCTTTTAGATTTGTTCTGTACATGCTAATGGATACAATATGCACTTCATGAGCTCTCCTGCTGAGTGCATCAACCACTTGATTTTTATTTCCCTTTATGTGCTTAATTTCAAAGTCATATTCACTCAGAAATTCCAACCATCTAGTTTTCCTAACATTTAGTATTGGTTGTCCAAACAAATGCTTCAGACCATAGTGGTTTGTCCTTAGCTCAAATTTCTTACCCACAAGGTAATGCATCCACATTTTCAATGCATGTAAAATCATTGCTAACTCCAAGTCATGGGTAGCATAATTCCTCTCATGCTTCTTTAGTTTTTGGGACTCATAGCATACCACATGATCCTTTTGACTAAGGATTCCACCAATCCCTTCCTTGCATCCATCAGTGCACAAAACAAAGTCTTCATTTGGATCTTCAATCTTCAATATTGGAGCACTTGTAAATATTCTTTATAATCCTTTATAATCATTTCATTATCAATATTGTTGATTTCCTTGTTGTAACAGTCATATGAACCCAATGGCATGATGTTTACATCTACCTTCGTGTTGAGTCCATTCATGTCTATTTGAAAATATTTAACCAACTCATTGATCTTTCTCTTAGCCCTTGTGGCTAACTAAAATAACCAATATTTCTTATGCTTACTCATTTGCAAGTGAAATATTTCAACAGTGTTATCATTTATGTAACTATGGCTAGCTCATGAATCAATTAAAATTGCTATGGGCTAGTTATCAATCTTACCTTCCACTTCGATTGTGGGGGATTGATATTCTGCTTGCTTGTTGTCCAAGGCTATATAAATCCTTGGCATACTTCGTCCCATGTCTCCCACTGTTTCAACCTCCTAAATATTGTGGATATTCCTCATGCTTTCTCTTTTACGAGGGAAGTCCTTAGATACATGATTTCCCCCACATCCCCAACATTGAACAAGCTTCTACCTTGGCCTTTTCCCAAATGAATCTTCATTATTTTGATGATTTTGTGATGCATAGCCTTCCTGACATGATTGGGATTTATTTCTTAAAAAGGGTGGCTTAAAACCTTTCTTCCTTTGATCCTTTTTCTCTTTAATCCTGTAATTCAAAGTCTTTTGGAACACTGGCCTTCCTTTGCTTTGCTCGTAAAGATGCCTTGCTCTCCTTATGGTTTCCTCCAAGGTATTGGGGTTATCATATTGAATCTTATCACTATATAAGGAGGGTAAACCACTTAGAAACATTTGGATTTTAACCTTATCATCCTCGATGAAGTCTACATACTTCAACAATTCAAAGAACCACTTCTCATATTCCTCCATTTTCATGGTTCCCAACTTGAGTTCAAAGAACTCTTTCATCTTTTTCTCATAGTAATGATCAGACAAATATTTCTCTTAGAAATATCCTTTTAATTTCCTCCATGAGATTCTCTTATCATCGAGGTTCTTGTCTTTCTTAAGTTGATCCCATCACATTGTTTCCCTTCCTTTCATGTGGTAGGTGGAAATCCTAGCTTCTACCTGGGATGGGTAGCCATGTAGTTGGAAATATTTCTTCATTTCCAACAGCCAAGTCTCTGCCTCTTTTCCTTTCCTGTGCTCACCATTGAAACTAGGTGGCTTTATTTTCCTAAGTTCACCTTGCAAGATATCTGCCTCAAGCCTTCTTCTTTTCCTTCGAACATGAGACACACTTGGGCTAGTTCCTGGTCCTAAATTTGCATGAGTTATTCTATTGTACTGCCTTGGATAATGATGGAGCTTTCTCATGCTTCTTGACTGCCTATCATTTCCATGATCATCCCTTTTGCTGTGAGATCTAGATGCTAATACTTGTCTAGCACTAGCCGCTTTCTTGGTGCCAAAATACTTGTTAAATTGCTTATGAAACATATTTAAGCTCTGAAGTATCTCTTCTCAAGCCTTTATAATCCTTTCATTATAATACCTATATCTCTACACTTCCTTATGCAGACTTCTCATAGTGATAGGCTCTTGCCTATCTCTTCTTCCATTTGACTCTATCTAAGAATTCCCCATGCTGATATGCAGACCTCTAAAATATTCCCCATGGCTGTAAGACCCCTGGGAATATTCCATGACTTTAGTCCTCATATAAGAACTAAGTTTCTTTATGTACCTCTAATTCTATAAGATTTTCAACCAATAAAATTTGTTAGGCTAAAATAATTAGCAAGATCCAAGAAATTATGTACAATTGTGTTCCCATACTGTATAAGAATTCTTTCATTCATGAGTTTGCCCGAAAATTTTCAACACTTAGATTATTTTTCCATCTATTCAGACTCTTAGACTCATGGACTCACAGACTCATGGACTCACAAAAGCATAATTCTTCCTTTCATAATTTCGTTCGAAAAGTCTCAACGCTTAGATTATTTTTCTACTTTGCCGACTCACAGACTCATGAAAGCACAATTCGTCCTTTCATAAGTCCATCCGAAAAGTCTCAACACTTAGATTATTTTTCCATCTATTTGGACTCACGGACTTAGGGACTTGTAGACTCACGAAAGCATAATTCTTCCTTTCATAAGTCCATCCGAAAATTCTCAACACTTAGTCATTTTTCCACTTCTTCGGACTCACAAACTCACAGACTCATGGACTCGCAATCTTGTAACCTTTGTTTCATAAGTCCATCCAAAAAATATCAACACTCAGTCATTTTTCCAATTCTTCAGACTTGGAGTCTCACAAACTCACAGACTCACAATCTTGTAACCTTTATTTCATAAGTCCATCCGAAAAGTCTCAACACTTAGTCATTTTCCCCCTTTGAGGACTCGCAGACTCGTGGACTCATGGAATCATAATAAGTCCAACACTTAGCCATTTTTTTACCTTTGGGGACTCGCAAAATCGCATACTCACAGACTCATAATAAGTTGAACACTTAGCCTTTTTTTAACCTTTGCGGACTCACAGACTCATAATAAGTCCCAACACTTAGCCATTTTTCTAACTTTGCAGATTCACAGACTCACAGATTCTTAGACTCATAATAATTCCAACACTTAACTGTTTTTACCTCTATGGACTCATGGAATCATAGACTTGTAGACTCACAGACTCATAATAGGTCCAACACTTAGCCACTTTTGCCTTTGTTGACTCATGGACTTATAGACTCCTAGACTCATAATAAGTCCTAACACTTAGCCATTTTTCTAACTCCTTGCCTTTGTGTACTTGCCACCATCGAAGTACATGTCACTTTCCACCACGTCAGCTGACACATAGCCTCTACGCCATGTTGACATCATCGTACAAACAAATACCCAATTTTTTTTCGATTTGCTTATTTTCAAAATTTCCAAAGGGGATCAATACTTCATATTTCCCTTGAAATTCCTCTCAATTTCACTGCAGTAATTTCAACAAATGAATTTCAGACATCCTTTTTTCGACATTCTGTTAAACAATTTTCCTGCATAATATGTAATTTTCACTTCCGTGTTCCACTTAATTGACCCATCTAAGCTCAGAGTTGATAACTGGGCTCTGATACCACTTTGTAATGTACCCAACAACCATGGCTGGGCCACGCCACACACAAAAAAATCTCTTTATTAGCTCTGATACCATTTTAGTAACGTACCTAGCCTCTATCTAGGCAACAATACGTGCAAAATACACATAACATGAAAACTTCTGCTAATTAAAGCCATTCTTTTACTGTTAGTTGATTTTCCCATAGCCTACAACTACAATTTATAATAGATTTAGCTACAACAATAACCATAGCCTTATGCATATGAAGCATGCTAATAATAAACATGAGATACAACTAAACCATTCATTACAACATCATATAAGTCATTCTCATTCATATAGAATTCATGCACATCAATAACACATGTAAACAACTCAGTACAAGATAAAACACTTATCTTAAACAAGAATCGTGCAACTAGCTGCTTGGGACAGACGTTCCAGCCTACTGTAGACTGACTGTTCCAAATATCAACAACCAATCACCCCCAAGTTGAGGCTAGCAAACAACAAAATAGGGTGGTCTCTCACAATCCACTCACAACTCATTAATCTCTCAACCCAACTGATATTCTCCTACAACTATCTTGACTTTTACACCAACTCTCTTCCTATTGACCTGCCCAACCCAAGGAATGAAAAATTTGTCTATTAGAGATAATGTAAGGGATTGACCATCCATTTATCAGGGATAACCCAAGGAATGTGCCATTTGTTTATCCAGATATCTCTAGCACAAATAACTAGCAATCTCTTAGCTAGGAACTCAAGGGAAACTGATACTAGGAAAACTATCATCAAACCAATAATAAAACTTGTTGTTTCAATGAAAATCACGCAGGAGTTCACTCTTCTAGCCTGGAAATTAGGCTCTTCAGTTCTCCAGCTCCAATTCACTCCAATTATGCTCTAGAATTTTCCCTCCTATTGTCGTGCCCACTCCAAGCTATATTTCCATGCCCAAACTTGACTAACTACCCAAACTACTTGAACTCCTATTACTTCTCTCTCCACCCATACCTAATTCCTCTCTTTTTCTTTCCTTTATTTACTCACACTCTTCCCCAAGCTGATTGTACTCAACCCGCATGTGCCCAATAACTTCGGGATGTGACCACTCACACCCACCCTCTTACATGTATTCAATGATTGTCTTTGGAAACACTCAATCATAATGGAGAAGGTTCATATACAATAGCATATTTAGGAAAATGGGTTAAATCCATAAACATGGGTAATTCCCCCCTTAGAACCCTCTTGACCATTATCCTAGACACTACCCTCTCTTGTGGATTAATTCAACCCCCATCTCTTGTCTATGTACCCTTAGCAACTGATATCACATTTTATTATTAAAACATTGAAATACAATTCACATATTACATTTCTTGGCCATAGCCACATATTATATCTACATAAGCATTAATCAAACTGAGATTATAATGAGGATGTTACACATCTTCTTTGCCTGACATTTAAATTTGGTTGTCCAAATAAACATTTTAGACCACTATGTTCTATTCTCAACTCAAATATTTTCCCCATAAGGTAGTGCCTCTACATCTTCAAGGCATGCACTATAGCTGCCAATTCCAAATCATGAGTAACATAGTGCCTTTCATGCACCTTTCATTTTCTTGATTCATAGCACACCACATAACCATTTTGACCAAGGATTCCCCCAATCCCTTCTTTACATGCATCAGTACATAAAATGAAGTCTTCATTTGGATCAACAATCCTTAGTATTGTAGCACTTGTTAATAAATGCTTCAAGTATTGGAAACTTCTTTCACAATCAAATTTCCACTCAAACTTCACACATTTCTTTTGCAAGGAAGTGATTGGGTGTGCAATCTTTGAGAATCCTTCAATAAATATCCTATAGTATCATGCAAGACCCATGAATGAAGCCACCTATGAGACATTCCTTGGCGTTGGCCATCCTTCAATGGCCCTTATCTTTTATAGATCCACTGCTATCCCTTCCTCTAAAATGATATGGCCAAAATAATGAATTTGCTTCTGATATAATGAGCACTTGATCAATTTTTCATACAACTAATGCTCTCTCAACACCTGTAATACCATATTCAAGTGTTTCTCATGCTCTTATTTAGAATTAGAATATATAAAAATGTCATCCAAGAATACAATGAAAAACTTATCTAAGTAATCCCTGAAAATGTCATTCATTAAATACATGAAAACAATTGGTGCATTTGATAAACCAAATGGTACCATTGTGAACTCATAATGGCCATACCTTGTTAAGAAGGCAGTCTTGTTGATGTCTTCTTCTCTAATTATTACCTGATGATAGCCTGACCTGGGATCAATCTTCGCGAATATTTTTGCATCTTTGAGATGATAAAATAGGTCATCTATCCTTGGAAAAGGCTACTTGTTCTTCACAGTCACCTTGTTCAACTGCCTAAAGTCGATTAAAATTATTATTTTTCCATCCTTTTTCTTCACAAATAATACCGGGGCACCCCAAGGTGACACACTTGGGCTTATATATCCCTTCTTCAGAAGCTCTTCCAATTGCATTTGCAATTCCTTCAGCTCGGGTGTACTCATCCTATAAGGAGTATTAGATATTGGATCTAGTCCAAGCATCAGATTGATGGAGAAGTCAATATCTGTCTTGGGTGGAAATTCTAGTATTTACTTGAATACATATTCAAAATCTTTTAGGACTACATAATATTCAATACTTGACATCTTATATTTAGGTGTCTCTTCCATATGAGTTGCAAATATTTGACACTATTTCCTGTAACTCTTCTTCAACTGCAAGGATGAAATTTCTATGACGGTTACTGCCTTGGGAATTCCATGTACTGTCCTTAAATTCCGTTTCTTGTCCAAGTAAGTAAATGTCTTACTATAATAATCTAGGACAGCTTGATGTTGGTCCAACCAATCCATACCAATCAGGCAGTCATAGGAACCCAAATGTATGATGTTCAAATATGCCCGATGCTTAATCCATTCATGTCCATCGGGCATGCCTTAACCATCTCATTAATTTTCTTTTTATCTCTTGTAGCCAATTGCACCAACCAAGATGTTCCATCTTGCTATTCATCTTGTTTTCCCAAGGTTTTTGATAGGTTGCTCTTCCTTTAAGCAGATCATAAAGGCATTTAGTCCTTCTTATAGTTTCCTCGAGTGTATTGGGATCATCATACTGTATCTTATCACTGATAGATGATGGCATCCCACTCAAATACCTCTGAATATTAACTTTCTCATCCTTGATGAAAAAAACATATTTCAACAACTCTAGAAACCTCCTTTCATATTTATCTATGGTCATACTCCCAAGCTTGAGTTCAAAGAACTCCTTCATTTTCTTGTCATAGTATCTCTTAGTCAAGTATTTATTTTGAAAATACCTTTTCAATTACCTCCAAGTAACATTCTTCTCATCAATGTGCTGCATCAATACAAATTGATACCACCACATTGATGCTTTTCCTTTGAGTCGATAGATGGAAATTCTTCCTTCTGCTTGTGAAGAGTAATTATGAAGTTGAAAATACTTCCTCATTCCTAGTAGCCATGTCTCTGCATTCTCATCCTTCTTGTGCTTACCATCAAATGTAGGAGGCTTGATTTTTTTCATTTCCCCCTCTATCTCATCCACCCCAAACTTCTTCATATGCTTCTTGACAGGGGATGTACTTGGACTACTGTGTGCTCTCCTAGTTGAATACCTTTGGGAGTGTTGGTGATTCCTTCCAACACTTCTTGTTCTTCTCGTCTCATCATGAGATCTATGACTCCCATATTTGCTTGAATTGGTCTCCTTATCAATCTTCTTCTCTATTATATCCAAGCTCTGCATTAAATTGATGTTAAAGTGTTCATGATGCTCATTGGCTCTCATAAGCCTCTCATTTTCAGCTTTATAACTATGGACATCCTTTTACATAATTTTTATGGTTTCTACTAAATTTGTTCTTTCCTCCTTGCCTACTCCCTTTCCATTTGCATTTGTACCTTAATTACTCAAACTGGCATACAACCCCTTAACTTCCTCTTCATGGCTGTAAGTCCTTTGTGTATCTTCCATTTTGCCAATCTCTATGTTGATCCTGATTTTGATCTTGTCAGATAGTTGGCTTAGGTTGATGGACAATTGGTTTGGTTGTCATTTATGTCAATCCTTGGAGAGTGATATTGTAGATTGATGTCAACCCTTAGTGATTGATGTCAACCCTTGGATAAGTCTGGTAGTGAATTATGGTAGCTCAAAGGTATGAGTAAGGGACCCAAGTTTGTTTGAGGTATAAATGCATGAATATCAATGAGTATGCAAGTAATACTATTCTATATGGATAGTACATGTCATGCCATTTCTAGTGATATGTGGAATTTCACGTAGTTCCTCACGGTTGAGAATATATGGCTTAGTGAAATTGAAGAACCCTCAC
>ML796009.1:105799-145115 GCA_009831015.1 Picea engelmannii | reverse complement strand
GGAAAATAATTCATTCAAAAAACATTGTACACGAATTTTGACGGCACCGTTAAATTTGACGTGAAAATTTTTGGCCGAATAATATTTCGGCCGAAAGTAATATTTGTTCGGCCGAAAAATTGCCGCTAGAAATTTTGGAGACCAGATTGTCACGAAAGTGTTACCCAGCTTCATGATTTTACCCTTGATAAATAAGATACATGCATAGAATAGGAAGTGTTACGAGGGAAAAAATCTCTATGGCCAAGGGTAAACCACAACAGACATGTATGACTACATAAATCAACTCAATTCCATTGTATGTTATATAAACTAATGTGCAAGATAAGAAAGAGGTCTACCTCAATCCAACGTTTGATGATGTTCCATCGTTGAGCCCTTCGACCCAAAACTTTGTACGTGCAATAAGTTCTCAACAAACAAGAAAAGCAGGTATATAGTGATAATGTAAAGGGGTTAGCACATCAGATAGCATAATGCATTAATAAACATTACAAACATGCCCATGGATAATAATCATATATTTTCACTATACCAATAGGACGGTAAAGAAGTATTTCTATTAATAATTGATCAATAGAAGCGTCAAAATTATAGACTTCCGTGTCGGCACGGTTCAAAACCAAGGAACCAAGTTCCTTCCAACAGGGTCTCCACCTCTTCAATCCTCCACCAAAGGAAATCTCAAAAGAGAGAGACAATGAGGTTCTCTAAACAATAGGGAAAGAGCTTGGGGGCTGAACACTGTGTTCAAACTTGAGGGACAAAGGGATGCATAATCAATATGAAGTAATTTCTCTAGAGTAATTTTTCTCTCAAAGTTGAATGCTTTCTCCTCCTTTTCACAACTCTAAATTGTTCTCTTATAGCCTTCAAAATGAATTTGAAGGGCCGATTCACAATATTTCCAGTATATGGAAGGCCAAGGATCATAGATCTCTTGTCGTGACATGGAAACCCGACTCCATTTTTGTATTTTTTGGCACAAATCCCGATGTATGCAGGCTGTAGTGGAACAACCTACGTATACACTTGTTGTATAGCTGATAGGGCATGTATATGTGGAATTTTTTTTATTTTTATCTCTGGATTTATAAAAAAAGGGATGATAAGTCTGCAAAGGGAAATGGAAAAAGGCCCTTTGTGCAAGATAGCAATGGTGAGACAAATCTTGCTATAACAAATGCCCCCTAATGTGTAAGATCAAAGGAGTATCTGCGATGGCCAAAATACATTATAAATATCCTAGGAGTGGAGTGGTAGAGAACTAGATGGACGAACTTGATTGCTCAGTACATTCTCTAATGACTTTGCATACATGGTTGCCAAGAATACAATTCAGATCCATGCGGAAAATATACCAAATAAGTGTCTGTGGCCATGAATATGCAGATACAATTACGGTTATATGCCAAAGTTTGTCATAGTCACAAACAAGGCCCAGTGAAACCAGTCTCAAAATCAATCTGAAGATATTTGTATATCATGTAGTACAATCTGATCTCCCATGATCACTAATGTCGAATAGGTGCTGGTCCAATGAAAGGGAAGCAATAGCTTAGGAAAGCTGTGACCACATAGTGATGTCTTCAAGTCTTCTACACTATCTGCCAAGGGTGCAAGATTACATCATGTGAATAAAGGAGTTGAGGTCGAACATAATGAGACATCGTTTGATTACCGATCATTGAGGTATACCGTTAACAAATGTGAGACATCCTACCAATAATGAAAGTAGGTATCAAGGAACTGAGTACATTCCTACAAGTGTGAATAAAGGAGTCGGTGTCGAACACTTGAGAAATCCATTGATCAAGAGACATTGATGTATTCCCATCTGTCAATGGCGAGAGAGCCTGCCACTAATGATGGCAAGCCTCAAGATACTCATAAAAATCTAGGTCCCATATCTAGAATAGATGAGCTGAAGTCGATGGAAAGAAACCCGCTGAAACGAGAGTTTAGGCATCTCTCATCAGTCAGCAAGAGGAACAAAGTAGGAGCTTCATGATTTGGTGGAGATCGGATGAAGAACATGTTCACAAACCAACGACCATGTGCGTCTTTTGCATGTATCAAATGCAAGCGATACACAAAAAAGACCCTCTGAATAACAACCAATGATGAAAATTGCTGACAAAGGCGAGGAAACCATCAATAAGGCTAATGGAATCCAACTGCATGAATCCCAAAGGGTGAATATATGTCTTGCCATTGAAAACAAGGGAAACCACCTAGTCAACAACCAATGATGAAATGTCGATTGTTGGGTTCAAGGTGACCTACCGATGATGCAAGTAGGGCCAGGGTGTGTGATAAGACCATAGTATCATGTGATTCTGAGACAAGTTGAGGGTATGGACCACATGCAAAGTCAAGATTTTTGAGGAGTGGTCGAAGCAGGTTGTGATACTTCCTTTGAACAAGAGCATGAGACATGTGGTGGACTCCGACAACATAGAATCAATTATGTGACTATTAGATATAAGAGGCATCAATAACATTTTCTATAGGGACTGGAAGAGTAACCAGTCGATAGAGAAAACTATGTAACAAGATTAGCTTCCTAAGGCCATGCTAAAACCCAAAATTACGATGACACAAGGACTCAATAATTTTGTGCTCTGTTAAAAGGCGACACGACTGCTGCCAATTATAATATAGTACTCCCTTCCCGCCCATCTTTTTTTGTTTTTTCATAACAAATGAATGCTATGATACAGAGGAGGAAACGAGGGTCGCAAGTAAGAAAAACTAGTTCCAGCAGTGGAACGTACCTATGCTTAATGCAAGGAAATGCATGTAGAAGATGGACACTCAGGGTGATGGTTCATCCAGGGTATAGGGTGTTAAATTGCAAAGGATATAAACAAAGATTTGCTTGGTTGAGGGTGCAAAACTTCTTAGGCAACAGTTTATAATGCAAAGCGAGAACCGACTAAAGGCTCAATACTACAAGAGAGGGCATGAGATGCAATCACAACATAACGCCAAAAAATATCCTTTTTTATGTCTTTTAGTCTATTTGGTGTGAAAAAGGGGTAAACTTGTGCCAAATAGACGTCTTTTCAAATCCAATTTATGAGTGTGAAAAAGACAAGTTCACTCAACAATCTTTTCCATTTTTGATAACGAGTCATAAAATATCTTAACTAAGACTCATGACCTTTCAAATCCAGTTTAAGGAGTGTGAAAGGGACAAATCACTGGACAATCTTTTTGGTTTTTAGACGAGTCAGAAAAGAGCTTAACTAAGACTTGTTTTTGGGAGTCCGCGAGGAATAAGGCCGCATATGCATGAATAAGAAATGAGGCTCATTATAAAGTCATGTATCAAGTTATAATGGACTCCCTGTCCTAAGGAAAAACTCGGCATGGGCACCAAATGACAAAGGGGATCTAACTAGGGCACCCATGTTTGGTAAGTCTCTACCATTTATAAGTGACACTAATAATAGATGGAAGGTTTTGTGTCACAACAAATGGGTTTGTACCTAAGGCGTAAAAAAGACGGTAGTCGAAGGATAATGTAAAAATGCACGATGGAGTGGATACCTATCCTATATGCTAGGTTATGAAAATACCTGCCCGAGGTGACGGACAACCAATCATGACATTGAAATCCACAAGAAAGATGAGTCAAAACTACAACAAACCAACTCAAAACCATATTTGAATTAGTTCATTAGGTTAAAAAATAGCATGAAACTATAGAAAGTGGGTAAAAATAACTTATAAATAGTAATAAAATAAATAATTACTGTATCATTTTGATTTTTACCCAAATAGTGCAATTTGGACCAAAAATGCCTCCAAGATTCAAACGATGGTTGTGGGAGCATCGGGCAATGAAATCATGAACCGTTTGGATCAGGTAACTCTTCATCTCATCTTCTTCAAATTCAGTGGATTACATTTTTGAATTAGATTCTGATTTTTTAGTTTTAAGGGGTGTAAATTAGTATTTTTGGTGTACGTGGGTCTCCTTTGTTAAGGTTGCGTGTATGACAAGGTATACACCCCTGTGTGAACCATAGGGAGCATGTATCAAGCCCTACACGTGACTGTGTGCAAAGAAGGCCGCGTATAAGTACGCAAATGACAAAAAACGGGTGTTTAACTCAAACAATTTAATTTGTTTTTGTAGGATGGTCCTAGAATGGAGAGAGTGAGAGCATGAGGAGGTGGATGCAACTGTTGAATGAGATCCGATGGCTCAAGCGGCTCTAAAAATGTGTGGTTTGTACAAATTTTGGGCTCTCAAAGGAATGAGGGCTCAAGTGAGGTTATTGGAGATGTTGGTGGGTTACTGGGACCCTGATAACGAAATCTTTATCCTCGATGGACAACCACTGATGATCTAAGTAGAGAATATCTACTTCTTAAATGGTCTATCACGCCGAGGGGAGGCTGTGAACCTCAATTCATGCAGAGCAGGGAGTGGCATGAAGATCAAAGAGTATATCGATGCCCATTGTATAGCAGGGACTCCCAAGGTGGGAAGTCAAGTCCCCATTCAGGTAATAAGTAATCTCAGTTTGAAGGTCATAGTGCTTGTGCTTACCAGGATCATAGGTTCGGCCTTGTTGCATCAACCATCAAGACCGCTGATGTTTTATGCAGTAGAGTGTGCTAGACCTAATGTCTATGACTGGTGTACCTCACTACTGACCAATATGAAAGTTCAGTTGATAGAGTGAAAACAAGGGAGTAATCGAAACTTTAGGTTTTTCTTTATTATTTCTAGCTTCTTTTTCGAGCGGGTTCCAGGTCTAGGACCTATAGTGGAGGTTCTTCCTAGAGGACCATGCGATCCAACCATGGTACGGTGGATCGAGGTCATGAGACGACAGGGAGGAGTTAGGGTGACCACACCCTACAATGATGATTTTTTATTTTGGTGGCGGCGACAGATCACTACGCTGGACGACTGTCCCTATGTGGGGATCTATTTCTGAGGAGATCTTGATATGCCACTTCCACCAAGGGCTGCCTACGGTGATATAGGTAATATTTTTTTTTTAAACATTTCACTTTTTTGTATTTTTGTATTTAAGGAACAAAAATATTTTTGGGATGGTGTTTGAGTATTAACTAGACACTTTGTGTAATCATAGACGTGGGTCTGCGAAGAGCAGAGGGATTCCTATGACATACACGGAGGAACCGGGGAGATGAGGCGGCAGGAGGAGAAGTGGAGAGAGTCCTACAAAATGTGCATGGCAACTTGTCTCGTTTGACACAGAGGATTCCTATGGTTCAGGTAGAGGATCTACCTGAAGCCATGCAGTGACAGATGGTTGGTGTACCTAGAGCATGGGTACGACTCTTTCAACGTCTTGCAAATGCCATGGTTTGCTACCATGGCATGCATCTGACGCCACAGGAGTAGATGTCATGGGATATGTATACTGGTTGTTTATGTGATTGAGGGTTTTAGCCCCAATTTTGTAATATAAACACCATATTTTGAAATATATAAAAAAGGATCTTTGGCTTTACTTATATCTTACAATGTGTACATTGATTTAATGGTTTTATTTGATTTATTAATGTGACAAATGCCAATCTAAAACGTAGTTAGCATATGCATCAAATACATGATTAGAACTCCTAGGAATGTGATAATATGTAATAAAATCAAATTATCGTTCTAAAAGACGTACCCGTAGGAATCGATGGAGTAAAGTAGGATCACGCACATGGTAACGACCGTTCAACTGACGTACTACTAACTGGGAATCCAGACAAACTTCTAAAGAGTGAATTCCATGTGAGATAGCATCACGCAAAAGTTCTATGACGATGCTATATTCAGCCACATTATTCGTGGATGGCCCTAGGCATGCGCCACCTGAAGACACCAGAAGACCCTCGGGTGAGTAAACCACCCAAGCAATGAAAGCCAAGTTCTGTGTATGACGTCTGACTCCATTTGCGAATCCTAGGTAGACCGAAGACTCCATTGACATCTGCCAACAAAGGGAAAACTCAATAAGCAAGCTAAAGAGTAAAGAAAAGGAGAAAAGAGACGTATATACACTAAATTTACATTAGTATACAAAGAGTTCCGCCCAACCCTAGGGCTCAAGCGTAGTAAATTTTCAAGTAGAGCCCATTTCTGGGCTCGACCAACTTATTCCCTTCATAATCTTCTAATTCTAAGCTCCATTTTCTAGGACACGTCGCACGATGTAAGGACCATGCCACATGGGTTTAAAATTTCCTGCCCCTACAAGTTCTTTGGCTTGATCATACAAGAGGACCAAGTCACCCTCAACATACAATCGGGGACAAATAGACTTGTTGTATTGAACCTTGACACGTTTCTTGTTTTCCTCGATAGTCGTAAAGGCGTCTCGACGCTGCTTGTCAAGACTCTCTAGGTGCACAAGACGTCGTTCTAAATCTGAAGTGTTAGGTAGGAGCTCGACCGCCAACTTGAGAGAAGAGATTTCACATTCAACAGGAAGGATCGACTCCACACCATGCACTAACTGAAAAGGGGAAAAACTGATGGCAGTCTTAATCGAGGTTTGGTATGCCCAAAGCACGGGATATATCATGATGTGCCAATTGGAATTACTCCGACTGACAGTTTTTTGGAAAATGGTCTTGAGAGACTTGTTGACAGCCTCTACTTTCCCATTTTCCTAGGGGTAATAAGGGGATGAATGATCGTGTCTAAACCCTAGCTTAGATGCTAGTTCTACCATCTTTTCATTTTGAAAGTGTCTGCCATGATGAATGACAATCTCACTCGGGATACCGAACCGGGCGATAATTTGGTTGAACACAAAGAAGGCTACAGTATTCCCATCGGATTTTACGGTAGGCATGGCCTCGACCTAATTAGTAAAGTAGTCGATGGCCACGATAATGTGTTGACGCCCCCCAACCGAAGTTGGGTTGCAATCGACGAAATCTACCTCCCACTTGGTGAAGGGACCGACAGTGATGATTGGGTGAAGAGGGGTTGGATGCGAGTGCATTTTTCAAGTGAACACCTGGCATGGGTGAAATTTCTTAACCGCTTCGATACAATCTTTAAATATAGTGGGCCAGAAATAACCGGCTCGTAGGATTTTTTGGGCTATTGCAAGCCCAGATAGGTGACCACCACAAGCCCCTTTGTGGCAATCATTTAGGACTAACTCAACTTCCTCGTGACTTAAGAAATGACACAAGATATTATATACTCCTCGATGATACAAAGTTTCACTGACGATGGTATACTTTTTGGCTTGGTATTTGACACGTCGACGATCATATCGCGAGAGATGCTGAGCAAATTTCAAGGTTTGAACATATAAAACAATGTCTCCATACTAGGGATTGGATGACGAGACAAGGAAAATGTGTTCTTCTATGAACTAATCAACAAGGATAACATCCTCGTCTAATCGTGGAAAATCGTATATTAACTCTACAAAAACTAGTGATTTCTTGGACTTGGCCGAAGTGAAGTCGAGATCAAATTCTTGTAAGATGAAAATCCATTTATTATATTTTCCCCTGATGATACGTCTAGTAAGGACGTATTGAAACAAATTGACATTGACAACCACCGTAGTGTTGCAAAGTAATATATAGTGACATAAGCATTGGAATGTGTGAACGATAGCCAAAGCTAGCTTTTCAACATGAGAGTAATTAAGCTCAAGACCGACTAAATTTAGACTGAGATAGTAGATGACGTGCTCATGGAGCTTATCATCCTCCTGAACTAGAACCATACCAATCGTCTTTGCAGACGCGAAAATATACAACAGGTAATCTCTACTGTAATTAGGATATTTCAGCAGAGGGGCCGATACCAAGACTTTTTTCAAAGCGTCAAAAGACTCCTGGGCTCACTCATCCTAGATAAAGGGGGTGTCCTTCTTCAAGAAGCGCATGAAACCCTTAGTAATTTTGGCATAATTTACTATGAACCGATGTAGAAAGTTATCTTTTCCTTGTAAATCTTGAAGTTGTCTAATTGTGCACAGGGGAGGCAACTAAAGTATTGCCTCAACCTTAAGATGATCTACCATGATCCCGGTCTCGGAAACTAAAAACCCTAAGAGACGACCAGACTTAACACAAAAGATGCATTTATGAGGGTTTAACCGGATTCTATAGTAACGACATCTTTCAAAAAATAGTCGAAGGTGTATAACATGATCCACTCTCTTGCGAGAGTGAGTAGCAAGATCATCTAGGTAGGCTTCGACTATGTGCTTGAGATCGTGAAAAGCAAAATTCATGGCACGTTGGAAGGTTTCTCCGACGTTTTTAAGGCCGAAAGGAATTTTCCGGTATGCAAAAGTACCCCAAGGACATATAAATTCCATCTTGTGTTGGTCCTCAGGTTTGATCTGGATTTGGTTATAGCCTGAAAATCCATCCATAAAAGAAAATATTTCTCTTCCCGCACACTCATCGATAATCTGATCAATGAAAGGCATGGGGAAGTTATCTTTATGACAAGCCTTGTTCAGGTCATGAAAGTCCATACACACACAGATGGTTCCTTGCTTTTTATTTACGAGAACAGGATTGGATACCCATTCGGTCAAGGGAACCGGGTAGATGAAGCCGACGTTAAGCAACTTCTCTAGCTTTTCCTTAATAGTAGGGGCCTTCCTAAGATTCACAGCTCTAATACATTGTCAAACTAGTTTAGCATCTGGGTAAGTTCTAATCTCACGTTCAACAATCTAAGGGTTGATCCCTGGCATCTCTTTGTATGACTAGTCAAATACATCTCAAAATTCTTTAAAGAGATCGGTGTAGATCATAATTTATTCTGGCGAACAATATGCACCTATATTTATGTTCTCAATCTTGCCAGGGATACGAGAGATATCGATCGAGATGGAACGAGAAATACTCGCCATATTTCCTTCATCATAAATGTCGTGCGTATCAAGTGGAACTACGGCATGACTGACTATCTCACTCATGGTAGACCGAAAGTCATCTTGCTCGATTCTTTCAAGACTTGGGAGAAAATAGGATTGATGATGCATGTCATCCCAAGGTCTCTCGGAACCATTCATGGCTTCAAGGATGTCTTCGTCTGAAGTCAAAGTCTCATCTAGGCAATCATGTGAAGAATATAACGAGGTTGCCCATACATGCCTAAGAACTAGATCCTCCTCATCCATCTGTGAGGTAACAGGATCAAGATCGACGGAAGATTCAAGAACAACTTGATACACAATCTCTATTGCCAATAGTGGCATAGCCATGCCAGCATGTAACTGTCCTTCACACAACGAATTTAGAGAAGGTAGGGTCCATGGATCACTAAAATAGGAAGTGCGAAAAGGAATGGACCTCCCTGCAGAAGTAAGCATACTAGACATGGTTTAAATGTGGTGAATCGGTGCCGCAAAGTCGAAAGTACCCATGAGGGAAGAATACATTATGACACCGATATTCTTAGTTTCCAACTGAGAATTGTCGATCACAGGGATCGACGGTCCAACAGATGCGTTAGGACTAGAGTACGCAAAGGATAACTGGTCGATAGTCATGATCTCCCCTTCACGAGGAAAACAAAGTACACAAAAGACAGACGATACAATAATGACCATATCATAGGTCCAATTGTGACCTAGTAACAGGTTATAATCGAGAGGTGCATCAACTACCTCTACCTCCAACTCTATCGTATTCCCACCTAACTGGACCGAAAAGGTGGGGAGAATACCATGAGGGCGGAAGGAATGAACGTCGAATGCAGTCAACATGTTCGATGACTTGGAAAGGGCTAGAGAACCGAGATATTTCCAACATACCAGGGACATCATGTAGGTGGCAGGACCTTCATCAACGACTGTTCGTTTGATAGTATACTTGGAATACTCCATGTGGATTTGGAAAGCCACATGGTAGGGTAAGCGAGGCTTCACATTCATGACGTCAAAATTGATAATTTTCGAGCCACTAGGTTCTAGAGCTCCTAAGGCAGAGAGTAAGGCATTCCTGTATGATGGACACATCTGGAGTACCTCCAAAGCCGACATCATGCAAGGGGTTTGGCCCAGATGGTCAAAAATAGAGTAGTTCTAGGCGGCTCTAGCATTAGGGTTGTGAGTAGAGTGCTTAAGTACTCCTTTCGGAATATGAGGCTGTGGCTCTAGTTTCTCAA
The DNA here is from genome assembly GCA_009831015.1 of Picea engelmannii. NCBI lineage: Eukaryota > Viridiplantae > Streptophyta > Pinopsida > Pinales > Pinaceae > Picea > Picea engelmannii. The sequence continues at coordinate 134,974 of ML796009.1, read as the reverse complement.
TCTATAAGTTTGTCTCTGGAGGGGGAGGAGAAGCTTCTAGACTGGTACTAGCTTTTGAAGAGCTATAATATAAATAGCAGGTGGCTATATCTATTTTCGCGTCGACCATATCGATACAAACACGGTCGCCATCTTGCGACGGTGGGTTTTGACTTCCACTAGACGCATTTCCAGTGTTCAAAGAGCTTGAGGCTAAGTGCTGGTTGTGTGGGAATGGATTCGTCAACACACCGGGCGATAGATTTAAAATCCTCACAACCTCCGTGAGTTTGGGGCATAAATGTGTAAGGTGGTCATCGATACAAAGTTTACAGGGAAACTTCACCTTACGTTTCTCTTTCTTTCCCTCTCCAACATTATCATTTTGTCTCCCATTATTGTCTTTTTCCTTAGGTTTATTTTTATTCTTCCCACCCTTACGATTGTTTTGACCTTTCCTTTTATTCCCATTTGGTTGTTGGTCACCATTTGGGTTCTTCGACGATTGTACAGAATGTGCATCCGCTGATTGGGTGGGTTTGGAGGATGCAGATGAAGCTGATCCTTCGACATACTTCGTTGCTGAGTCTATGCAATTTACATTGGCAGACCCTACAATTCCATCAGCATGAGGTCCAAGATTCTGTCTAAGATCATGATTTGGTCGCGGTGCATCTGGAAGAAGGTGATATAACATCTCAGACTGAGTGTATATCAAATCAAGTTGTTGGGCTCTAAAGATAGCTTCTTCCCCATTGAAGACCCCGGAAGTAGCAACGTCCTTAGAGATAGGAGGGTGCAAAGACTTTAGGAACCATTCTAGAAGAAAGTCCGAGGGTATAGCAGTCTTAATCAATCGCTTCCATCTATGCCATTTTTGGATATGGTCCGAGATGTGAGTGTTGGTACCCAGGCGTAGAGTCGACAAAAGTTCAAGACCATCATCCTGATGAATGAGCAATTGAAAGTGGTTGAGAAAGGCTAGCACCAACTGATGGAATGACTTGTATGTTCCCTTGGGTAGCTCAATATACCATTGTGATGCAAATCCAATGAGAGTGCGTTGGAATAATCGTAATCTAATAGAATCATGGTTCATAGAATTCAATGAGCACCAAAGGTGAAAAGTAGTGATGTGATCACCAAGGTCCTCTCCATTCTTACCTTCATACTTTGGAATGTATGATGGAAGTTTGGTGGGGACAGGGGGCCATGTGGGATCATGACTCACCGGGTCGTTCATTAACTTAGAAAAGTCTGGCAGATTAAGCGTGGTCAGAAAAGGGTTGCGACACTTGGCCCCACCCTCCTGCGAAAGATTGTGCATTGGGAAATGCATTCCATCCAGGATTTTGGTAAGGACCAAAACCCTATTCAGAATTATAAGGTCCTCCTCCAGGATGATTCGTATAATATGGTTTGGGCATCATTCCAGTAGGAATGTTCCGATAAGGATTATGAAAATTTTCCCCGACCGGATTATATCCGAGCTGAGGGTTTTGAAAATTCCCCCCAACCAGATTGGATCTAGGTTGGGGGTTGTCCAAAGTGTAAGACTGACCTCCTCCAGGTGGGAATTTGGAGGATTGAAGTGGATTCTTCATGCCAAGAGTATTGGTCGGAATTGACATCGAGGAGATAGGGATGTACGACAGAACTTGTCTGCCAGCTGGGTTGTTCCATCCAGCTGTAGAAGGATTAGACCTGGGGTTAAGAAAAGGGGCACTTCTTAAATTAGGTCATTTCGGGGATATGAGAACCATCAAACAGAAAAGGAGTGTAAGGAGGTGTAGTGCCCCCAATTCCAAGTCTAGCATTGGGGCTAATAGTTGGGATGGCAGTTGAAAACTGCGACGTAAGGTTAGGCATACCATAAGAAAATGGACTAGAAGCCATAGGGATGGACTGAACATTGTAAGCTGGCGAGCGAACGAAACCCCCAAAAGGGTTCGAGGCAAGAGATGAAGCATTAACTACAGGCCAAGCCATAGTACTAGTATAAGCCTTCGACAATGCAATTGTAGCGGTTGCAGGAGTCGAAGGGGTGCCATTAACTATAGTGGGTATGGGAGTCGAAGAAATCCTAGTGTTCTTAAGACTAGACTCAGTACTCATCCTTGTGGAACCACAAGTCTGGAAGGTGGATGTGTGTGTACCAATTCTACAAACTCTACGCCTTTTGGAAGGCAAGAACCCGAAATCCAGTGGTAACTGTAGCAATCGACGGGACCGACGGGGAAGCTGGTTCAACTCCACGATGACTTATGACTCTACAAAATACAAATATATTCTAAGGCCAACTAGTAGTCAAAGAGCATACCAAAAATTCAAACGACCAATATGCATGCAAATGGGCTAAAGTGGTTGAGTGGCCTCCCTCGCTAAATAAGGTATGCCTCATCCAAGAGGGACTTGAGAATCCCTGCTAAAGTTTAGAGGTAATAGAATTAGTTATAGAGGCCCTCATGGGATTAACATATAATCTGTCAGATCCCCCCAGAGAGGTAATCCTCCATAAAGGTTGTGTGATGTTCGAACTCTATCTGACCCATGATACAAGTAGAATAACCCCTACAAGTAACCTATGAGATACCTAAGTGAAGCAACTAATAAACCACTGTATAACCAATGCACAGGTGAGCAGTCATAAGTCCAGATCACTGTATGGGCAGGGTAGAAAATCCCGAAACCTTGAAAGCACCGCCTCTCATAGAGGTATGGGTACTAGGAAGATCCCCAAATACGAATAAATCCATAGAAATATCTCTGATGCTAGGCGAGTATCCAGGGTTTATCCCTTCAACTAACTTCGTGCAACCTCATGATTAACTCCGATGTGAGTGAAGCCTCCTGATAATACCAATTATATAATGGACTTCTGAACTCCCTGTCTCAGACACATATGTTTATTTAATTGTCTTGGAGAAGTTTACTAACAAAATCCTATTCCAAGACACTAAATCCTATGCTAGTTTGTGGACCCTAAAAATAAAATTGTGACTAATCAATTTTAGTTTAAATCTTGAATTTTATTGGTCGTGATTACTCAAAAGGGTATGGAAGTGAAAATCATGATGTTATGACTCTGCAAACGATAAATATGAATATAATGCAAAGTCTACCTTTAACTTTTCAATGAATGATATGCTAATAAAAACAATGCAATTTTCAATTTCCACTCTATAACTCAGAAGTAAAATACAATATTTTGCTAAATGTACTAAGCTAATGATAAAGGTTCAAAGACAAAAATGTTAACCAATGCAAAATGCCTTTTTTTTGTATTTTCAATATATTAAAGAGAAAATACATGCACTTAAAAACAACCTGATATATAAATTCTACTGTGTATAAATGAAATAACTCGAGCAGAATACCAAGTAGCCAAGCAAACAACCCAGGGTTCAAGGAAAACCAAAAAATGAAAAACAATGAGAAAGAAAATGCCCCTAAATTCAACTCCCAACATGGTTCATGTCAACCCAAAGAAGCTCAACATGAACTACAGAGACCTAAGAAGGCTCAACAAACATCAAAACTCACCCAGTAGTCACTAAACCAAGCAAACATGTAAGGAAAAGTGGTATACGCGAATTTTCAGGAGAAGTGTGTGTATATATGTAGCTTGCAGAGAGGCAGAACACATGTTTACGCGACTGTCAAGGAAAAAGGAGCATACATGATTTAAACCAAGGCTAGGCAAGGGAAAAAAGGCTGAAAACTCAGACTCAGAGTGAACAGAATATGCCAAGTAGTGATATGAGAAGAAACACAAAGGAAAAAGAGCAATGCAAGAAGAAAAAGTACTTCAACCCTTAGAAGGAATATCTCTCCCCAACGGAGTTTCCATTTCTGTTACAAGGGGGAAACTCTCTATGGCTAAGGATAAACCACAACAGATAGGTATGACTGCAAAAATCAACTCAATTCCACTGTATGCTATATAAACTAATGTGCAAGATAAGAAAGAGGTCTACCTCAATCCAACGTTTGATGATGTTCCACCATTGAGCCCTTCGACCCAAAGCTTTGTACCTACAATAAGTTCTCAACAAACAAGGAAAGAAAGTATACAGTGATAATGTAAAGGGGTTAGCACATCAAATAACATAATCTATTAATAATCATTACAAACATGCCCATGGATAATAATCATATATTTTCACGATACCAATAGGATGGGAAAGGAGTATTTATATTAATAATTGATCAATATAAGTGTCAATATTATAGACTGCCATGTCGGCACGGTTCGAAACCAAGGAACCAAGTTCCTTCCAACTAGGTCTCCACCTCTTCAATCCTCCACCAAAGGCAAGCTCAAAAGAGAGAGACTATGAGGTTCTCTCAACAGTAGGGAAAGAGCTTGGGGGATGAACACTGTGTTTAGACTTGAGGGACAAAGGGATGCAGACTCAATATGAAGTAATTTCTCTAGAGAAATTTTTCTCTCAAAGTTGAATTCTTTCTCCTCCTTTTCACAACTGAAAATTGTTCTCTTATAGCCTTCAAAATGCAACTGAAGGGCCGAGTCAGAATGTTTCTATATATGGAAGGCGAAGGAGCAAAGTTCTCTCGTAGTGACATGGAAAATCGACTCCATTTTTGTATTTTCTAGCACAAATCCCAATGTACATGGGTTATAGTGCAACAACCTACGTATACGCTTGATGTATAGCTCATAGGGCATGTATATGTGGATTTTTTTTATTTTTATCTCTGGATTTATCAAAAAGGGATGATAAGTCTACATAGGGAAATGGAAAAAGGCCCTTTGTGCAAGATAGCAATGGTCAGGCAGATCTTGCTATAATAGGAAGAAATATGCTCATCATGTCAGACAAATTAAGAAGAAGAAGAAGAGTGCGAAGTGACATAAGCCAACATAGGTGAGTTCTGTTTCTTTAATTATGAAAAACATGTACATCTTGAATTTGAATGCCTTTATTTGAAAACTGAAGGAAATTAAATAGAAAAACCATTTGAAATATAAGACAATTATGAAACAGAACTAATAAGTGCTTTAGATGAACTAAAGAAAGAAAGAGAAGAAAACAAGTAACTTTATAAAGAATTGATGAAGTAAAAGAAAAGTGTTCAAGGTTCTGAAGAATCTCAATAGGTCATTAAGAATTTAAGAGCTCAGTTGGAAGAAGCCAAAAGAATTGAAGAAACTGTAGAATATCAAAAGCAATGTTTAGAAGGCAAAACAACAACACAAAAGTAAGAATCAAAAAGGAGAGAAGAGATACTGACATATCATCTCAAGGAAATAACCAAATACTTAAACCATATTGAGGAAGAGTTTGGTCAAGAAGAGAGAAGACTAAAAAAATAAATAATTACATTGAAAATCTGACTTGAAGAAGCAAAGAAAACAAAAGAATTCATGAAGTCTCAAATAATGAATAATGAAGAAGAGGTTGAGAAGCTTGAAGAATAATATGTCACACTAAGAGTCAAAGTGGTCAAGATCAACAAGAACATTGAAGAGACAAAAACATCGACATCAGCAGTAGAGAATGAAGAGAAGCATTCTAGGTTGTCAGAAACGAAGAATGAAGAAAAAAAAAGTTATGTAGAAGTAGTCAAAGGAAGGAACCATGGTCAACCACAATCTAAGAAAATTGATAAGGATACATCTTCAAGAAGACTCTCCACATTCAGAACACAAAGAAGATTCAATCATGATCATCCAAGATAGGTATTCAAAAGGACTACACCATTCACTCACATGTATGTAAATTTATTTTATGGTCATTGTTTTTATTGTACTAACTTTGGACATAAGGTTGCATATTGTAGGGATTATAAAAGAAATGTTCAAGAAATAAATGCTTATGTGGCCCCATGCAACATTGAATGTTACAAATGTCATAACTATGGACACATAGCTTGTGATTATAGAAGCATGAACGATACTTCCATAAAAGAGAACAATGATATCAAGTATAAGAAAGTATGGATAAGAAAATAGGAAGAACATGTGAACAAAGACCAGGTTCCAGAGATCGCAAGATTGGAAATAACACGAGATTAATACAAATTTGAAAAGAAAAAGGAATATGTTAGATACAAAAAGGTTTGGAAATGAAATGAAAGAAAAGAAGGACAAATAAATAAGGAATAGGTTCAAGAGATTGTACTTTCAGGTATTGTAGTGCAAGATGAATCCGCAGACAGAAAAAAGAAGTCAGAGTTTAGAAAGATGTTGAGCCTACCAACGAAGACAATGAGGACTCCACATCTAAGAAGACACTTTTCTGAGCCATCTGACTTGGAGACTCCCAACAAACATGTATGGTGAACATGGGGAGTCTACATAGCAGCTCTACAAATTAAAGATTCATCTTTCGAGAAACTTACATAGTTCGAGTAGGCAGACTCAGAGCATTCAATTAGCAGAAGTACAATATGATAGATTGATCACTTGACAAAATTACATAGGAAGAAGTCTATGATTGTATTTATAAAAATATATCTTTAACAAAGGTTGTTCCAGACATGCAAAGTTTGGATTACAGATAGACACGACTAGTAGATACTGTTGGAACATGCACAATTATGAACTTTTGAGATTTATATTTTTCACCTCATGAAAATAAAATTCTATACAAAGTGGCCTTTTAATTTTAATCAAATTCATTGGTTGTCATTTAATAATAAAGCACATACATTATCCATTGTTGATGAGTTTCCCTTTCGATCGAACGATCCTAATAACTTATGGAGTTTTGGAGTCGCCTGAGTTTTAAAGAGGTAAGTCTCTAATGGTCACTTCAAAGCTTGATGCAGGAGCATCGTGCAAAGCCCAAAGCATGCGACTAAGACAAAGAAATAGCTGGACACGCGGAGGAAGAAAAAGAGCATGTTTTCATAAGAACTGTTTTGAATTTTGAACTTAAAAGGCATTAATGTAATAGTTAGGAAGATGGCGTACTTTGCATTTATATCTTGGAGGTTGTAAACAGATCTTGAGCGATTGCTCTCATCTGTAGAACATTAAGGCATTTAAGTCCGTTAAATGTAAGAGTAGGTAGATATGAATGTTAGATTAGACAGTTATAGAACATAGGAGGGAAAACGGATATAGACACCATCACTCTTGTATCATTATCATTAGCATAACACATAAGAAGAGAGCTGTAGCAGAGAGTTGAAAAGAAGAATCCATGTACAGGAGCTTTGAATTAATATATGAAGCTTTAAATCAGATTTCATGGGGTTATGATGTTTTCTATTTACACATGGTGAATGGTATGCTTACAGTTGTTTTATTCTCTCTATTATGCATTTGCTTTAATACTGTGTTGAATGTATGATTTCATGTTAAATGTCTAAAGTCTGAGAGAGAGAGAGAGAATGAGTTTCAATTGTTTCTCTTCTTGAGTAAGAGAAGTTCCTAGAAGGAGTGCAATGAAACATCCACATGGTGTGCGTTGACCAGGGATCTGAGATTTATCTCAGAAAGCTCAGGAGAGATACCATTGTTCTTATTCCAACAGAAGTGCAGGTGGAGTACAGAAGCCGTGCAAGGTGTGCATAGGCTAGTCGAGACCTTAACCTTATCAACTAAGGTTGAAAGGTGAGGGAATGATGTTGCAGAGGGTGCACAAAGTCAAAGAATCAAATACTTAGAAGTATTTGAAAGATTTCCGTAAGGAGTGCGCGCAAGAGTCCTTTCGAGACTTGAGTTGCAAGTGAAAGCTCAGGAGGGTCAACACCTTTGAAAGTACTCAAAGGGAGATGGAGATTGAAAACGTCTCGCAGAAGTTAAGTCCCAGTGGGAGAACACTGGTTCATTTCATAGAAGCTGTCAAGGAGGGAACAAGTGGTTGAAATTCTCTGAGGAGAGCTTGCGAAGTCGTGAGGGTCGTAGGATCCAGAAAATATGCAAGGTGTATAGGGGTGGACGAACCATTCACTTTGGTATCAGGAATCAATGTGGACCATTGATCGTGATCTGTTGTGAGCTGTCAGATCATTTTAGGGATTTGGAGTTTGTAAGTCTGGAGTGTAAGCAAAAATTCATGGTCATTCTAACTCTCGAATCACGAAAAGAATCGTTAAGTGAAGGATTTCGAAATTTGGGATTTCGAAGTGTTAGGGGGACGGTAGTCAGAGGCTTGTTCAAGTCTCGAAAGCTGGGAAGAGTGACAGGTGGCGAGAGTCCACGTCATAGATAGAAAACATTTGAGTGGACAGGTGGTGTGTCTTCGTAAAATAGGCGTAGTCAAACCTTGTTGATCGTTTTGGGGTTTTGGAGGTTGAAGGGCTGGGAGCCTTGCATCCGGATTCGCGAAGTCACGAAGTCGGAAACCCTGATGAAGTGAAAAGTCCATTGGGAAGCCAACCTTTGCTGAATGCATCCAAATTTGGCATTTCGGGTTTCAGAGGTTGTAGAGACATGAACTCTCGACAACAGGGATCGCGGAATCGAGAAACCCGAAGTCTCGGTTTGGCGAAGGGCGCGATCTTACTAAGATCGAGAGACTTGAGTGGTACTTTGTGGTTGATTACACGGACATACTCATAAGGACATGTGGATACACCGCCGAGTGTGTGAGGGATTCCCTGTGGGGAAAACCAAAGAGTCAATCAGATTTAGGAAGGAAGATTTAGAATGATCCTGCGCAGACCTCGACCTGAGGGTTTGGGGGTCTGCGGTGCCATTTGGTATTAGAGCATAGAAAAAGTTCTTTTCTTTCTATAGCATAGAAAAGAGAAACATTTTCATCCATGCTGCCGAGAATAAGAGATAGACCAATGCCTGATCCAGCAGTGGAGAGGGAAATGCATGAACTACGTGCCAGGCTTGATGCCATGGAGACAACACAGAGGCGCATAGTCGACACTGGGGATATCAGCGAGGCTGAAAGTGAAAATGAATCTGGACACGAAGGAGAAGAAGTTGCAGTTGAAGATGTTGTAGACAAACACCTATTCAGGGCTGTCGCAAGGATAGGTGCCAGAGAAAAAATGGACATTCCCATGTATGAGGGAAACCTGGATGTTGAAGAGCTTCTAGACTGGATTAGGGCTCTGGATAAATACTTTGACTATGAGGATGTCGAGGAAGATAAGAAGGTCAAACATGTTGTCACTAGAATTAAAGGGCATGCATCACTATGGTGGGATGAACTGCAGGCTGACAGATGCTGTAAAGGCAAGCAGAAAATCAAGAGCTGGGATAGAATGGTTGCAAAGATGAAGGCCAAATTTATGCCCAAGGATTATCAAATGACTTTGTTTTGAAGGATACAAAATTTGAGATAGAAGTTGATGTCAGTGAAAGAATACATTGAAGAATTCTATAGGATAAACATCAAAGTAGGTCATCAGGAAAATGATGATGAAAAGGTTTCCAGATACATGAATGGTCTGCTATATGACATTCAAGATGAGATGAGCATGATGACCCTTTAGACTGTAGAAGATGCTTATCAGATGGCTCTAAAAACTGAAGAGAAGCTGAGCTGAAAGCAAGCTCAAAGAGGTTGAGGCAGAAGTCAAGCCAGAGGAAAAACAATTTCCCAAGACAGAACTCAGAAACCTAAAGAAGAAGGGAAGAAACCTCAAACTCAACATGAGAGAGGTGAAAGCTCACAGAGAGGGAAGTATGTCGATAGAAATACTCTTCCTTGAGCTAGAGGAAGAGGAAGAGGCAGAGGCAGTGAAGTAAAATGCTTTGTCTATGGAAAGATCAGACATAAATCTTATGAGTGTCCAGATAAGAAGAAGGAAGGTGGTGAAACTCACATTGCCGAAGCACAAGGAAGGAATGTTGAGGCAGAAGATGCTGAGGGCGGAAGATCCTTGATGATGAGGAAAGTTCTCTTAAAGCCAGAAAAGGAGGCTGAGAACCCAACCCAAAGGAACAGTCTATTTCAGACTGCTTGCAAAACAAAAGGTAGGGTATGCAAAGTCATCATGGACAGCGGTAGCACATACAATCTCGTTTCTATAGAGATGGTAGAAAAGATGGAGCTAGAGACTATCGTACATCCAAGCCCATACAGAGTTTCGTGGCTACAAAAATGACATCAGGTAAATGTCACTAAACAATGTTTAGTTGAATTTAAAATAGGGGGATATAGGGATGAAATATTATGTGATGTCATTCCCATGGATGTTTGTCATCTATTGCTGGGTAGACCATGGCAATATGATAGGAATGTGGTTCATGATGAGAGAAAGAACACGTACACCCTGGAGAAAAATGGGAGAACGCACATGTTGTTGCCGATTAAGGACAAAGAAGTGAAACTAGAGGTGAGCAACACTATACTTCTCATGAGTGGAAAGGAACTTCTTAATGAGGTTAAGAAGAAGGAAGACACACAATTTGTTGTGGTTAGGAAGCCTAGAATTGTTCTGACCAGCACAAGGATATATGATTTACCAGAAGAAATCCAGAATTGCTGGAAGAGTTCGCTGATATAGTAGTGGACAAACTACTGTGTTCGTTGCCACCGATCGGGAGTATAAGCCATCACATTGATCTTATACCTTGAGCCAGTTTACCAAACAAAGCAGTGTACAGATTGACGCCGTAGGAGAATGAAGAAGTCAAGAGACAAGTCCAGGACTTAATGGACAAAGGATTGATTAGAGAAATATTGAGTCCATGTGCTATTCCAACAGTGCTTATCCCAAAGAAAGACGAAGGCTGGAGAATGTGTACCGGCTCAAGGGAAATCAATAAGATTACCATCAAATACAGATTTCCATTGCCAAGGATGGATGATTTGATGAATTGCTTGAGTGGAGCAAGATTTTTTTCAAAGATTGATTTGAAAAGCAGATATCATCAAATTCACATGAGAGAAGGTGATGAATGGAAGACAACATTCAAGATGAATGAGGGGCTGTATGAATGGCTTATCATGCCATTTGGCTTAACAAATGCATCCAGTACTTTCATGAGATTGATGAATGAAGTCCTGAAGGATTTCATAGGGAAATTCGTCATTGTATATCTTGACGATATATTAATTTTCAGCAAGACAGAAGCAGAGCACATAAAACATTTAGCTGCAGTGATGAAGAGATTACAACAAGAGAAATTACTGATAAATTTGAAGAAATCATCATTTATGAGGACATAACTCATTTATTTGGGTTTTATTATCTCTGCAAATGAGTTGAAGATGGATCCGGAAAAGGTAAATTCGATTAAGAATTGGCCATCGTCGAAGAGTGTGTTTGAAGTTCGAAGCTTCTATGGTTTGGCTAGTTTCTATAGGAAATTCATTGGAAATTTCAGTGGAATTAGCGCACCAATGATGTATACGGTGAAGAAAAGACATAAATATTTTCATTGGATAGAGGAAGCATAGAAGAGTTTCAATAGACTGATCGCATACTTCAGTGAAAAACTGAATGAAGCGAAGGTTAAGTACTCCACATATGACAAGGAATTCTATGCGGTCATACAAGCACTGAAGAAATGGAGGCACTATTTGGTTCCCAAGGATTTTGTTTTGTACAGTGATAATCATGCTTTAAAAATTGTGACTCAACATGATAAGTTGAACCAAAAACATTCTAAATGGGTTGAATTCATGCAGATTTTTACTTTTGTGATTAAGCATATTTTTGGAACTGCTAACAAAGTTGTTGATGTTTTGAGTAGGAAATGTTTGCTTATGTAGGAATTCAGAGTCAAAACTTTGGGTTTTGATAACCTCAAAGAAATGTACAGGGATGATCCAGATTTTAAGGAAGCATATGAGGCATCTGAGAATCCAATTCTTAGGAACAAAACCCAATGGATTGAATACATGATCCGGGATGGATTATTATTCAAGGGCAATCAACTATGTATTCCAAAATGCTCCATGAGGGAGAACCTGTTGAAATAAAAACACAGTGGAGGATTGGACGGACACTTTGGTCATGATAAGACATTCTCAAAGCTGAATGGCTCATATTTTTGGCCAGGGATGAGGACAAATGTTAAGAAATTTGTGGACAGATGCAGGATTTGATAGCACACCAAAGGGAAAAGACAGAACACAGGGTTATACCAACCATTACCCATACCAGAAAGACCATGGGACGTAGTGAGCATGGATTTTGTATTGGGACCGCTAAGAATATAAAGAGGATATGATTCAATCTTTGTGGTAGTTGACAGATTTTCAAAGATGACACATTTCATACCATGCTAGAAAACCAATGACACAACTCCTATTGCGAACCTGTTTTTCAAGGAAGTCGTCAGACTTCATGGCTTGCCAAGGAGTATTATTTCTGATCGAGATACCAAGTTTGTGGGACATTTCTGGAGGACTTTATGGAAGAAGCCGGGGACAAGTTTGTCATTTATCTCAGCGTATCATCCTCAGACAGATGGGCAGACAGAAGTTGTGAACAGGAGCTTGGGAGATTTGCTAAAGAGCCTAGTGAATGAACACCACAGTCAATAGGATCATATTCTGCCACAGGCATAATTCGCTTACAATGACTCACTCAATAGAAGCACAGGGAAGAGTCCATTCCAGATTGTATATGGAATGCAACTAAGGGGAGTTTCTGAATTGAAAGATTCAGAAAAAAATAAATTCAGGAGTGCTAGTGCAGAGAATTTTGCAGAAGCAATGAAGGAGCTTCACAGCCGAGTCAAGGAGCGATTGTAGAGTTTGAGCCAAGAATACGAGCGCAGAGCAGATCAACATAGGTGTGAACTTCAATATGAAGTTGGTGATCTGATTCTTGCAAATCTAAGGAAGGAAAGGTTCCCAAGGGGGACATATAACAAATTGAAGATGAAAAAGATTAGACCATGCAAGGTCATAAGGAAATTTGGGGCAAACGCATATGAGATTGAATTACCTGATGGGATCGAAATTTCACCGATATTCAATATTGTGGATTTGTACCCTTACAGAGATGAAGAAGGAGGAGCCGAGGATGAACAAAAAGAAGTTCAATGGAAAAAACAAATGCTTGTAGCTGAAAAGCCACAGATAGAAAATATAATTGACAAGAGAGTCAACAAAAAGACCAGGAGGAAGGAGTATTTTGAATACTTGGTCAAATGGAAGGGACATCCAGTTGAAGATGCCAGTTGGGAAGATGAAGAAGAAATTCAGAAGCATGGATAGACCATGCAGGAGCTCATGAATAGGAGTTCATGAAAATATTCAAGTGAGGGAGTATGATGCAGGAGCATCGTGCAAAGCCCAAAGCACGCGACTAAGCCAAAGAAATAGCTGGATGCGCGGAGGAAGAAAAAGAGCACATTTTCATAAGAACTGTTTTGAATTTTGAACTTAAAAGGCATTAATGTAATAGTTAGGAAGATGGCATACTTTGCATTTATATCTTGGAGGTTGTAAACAGATCTTGAGCGATTGCTCTCATCTGTAGAACATTAAGGCATTTAAGTCTGTTAAATGTAAGAGTAGGTAGATATGAATGTTAGATTAGACAGTTATAGACCATAGGAGGGAAAACAGATATAGACACCCTCACTCTTGTATCATTATCATTAGCATAGCACAGAAGAATTGAGCTGTAGTAGAGAGTTGAAAAGAAGAATCCATGTACAGGAGCTTTGAATTAATACATGAATCTTTGAATTAGATTTCATGGGGTTATGATATTTTCTGTTTACACATGGTGAATGGTATGCTTACAATTGTTTTATTCTCTCTGTTATGCATTTTCTTTAATACCATGTTGAATTTATGATTTCATGTTAAATGTCTGAAGTCTGAGAGAGAGAGAGAGAGAGAATGAGTTTCAATTGTTTCTCTTCCTGAGTAAGAGAAGTTCCTGCAAGGAGTGCAGTGAAATGTCCACAAGGTGTGCATTGACCAGGGGTCCGAGTTTTATCTCAGAAATCTTAGGAGAGATACCGTTGTTCTCATTCCAGCAGAAGTGCAGGTGGAGCACAAAAGATGTGCAAGGTGTGCGCAGGCTAGTCGAGACCTTAACCTTATCAACTAAGGTTGAAAGGTGAGGGACTGTTGTTGCAGAGGGTGCACAGAGTCGAAGAATCAAATACTTAGAAGTATTTGAAAGATTTCCGCAAGGAGTGCGCGTAGGAGTCCTTTCGAGACTTGAGTTGCAAGCGAAAGCTCAGGAGGGTCATCACCTTTGAAAGTAATCAAAGGGAGATGGATATTGAAAACGTCTCGTAGAAGTTAAGTCCCAGTGGGAGAACACTGGTTCATTTCACAGAAGCTATCAAGGAGGGAACGAGCGGTTGAAATTCTCTGAGGAGAGCTCACGAAGTCGTGAGGACCTTAGGATCTAGAAAAGATGAAAGGTGTATAGGGGCAGACAAACCCATCACTTTGGTATCAGGAATCAATGTGGACCATTGATCGTGATTTTTTGTGAGCCATCAGATCATTTCGAGGATTCGGAGTTTGTAAGTCCGGAGTGTAAGGAAAAATCCGTGGTCATTCTAACTCCCAAATCGTGAAAAGAATCATTAAGTGAAGGATTTCAGAATTCAGGATTTTGAGGTGTTAGGGGGACGATAGTCGGAGGCTTGTTCAAGTCCCGAAAGCCGAGAAGAGTGACAGGTGGCAAGATTCCACATCAGAGATAGAAAACATTTGAGTGGACAGGTGGCGTGTCTTCGTAAAATAGGTGGAGTCAAACCTTGTTGACCGTTTCAGGGTTTTGGAGGTCGAAGGGCTGGGAGCCTTGCATCCGGATTCATAAAGTCACAAAGTTAGAAACCCCAATGAAGTTAAAAGTCCATTGGGAAGCCAACCTTTTCTGAATGCATCGAAATTCGGCATTTCAGGTTTTAGAGGTTGTAGAGACAGGAAATCTTGACAACAGGGATCACAAAATCGCAAAACTTGAAGTCCCGATTCGGCGAAGGGCGCGATCTTACTGAGATTGGGAGACTTGAGTGGTACTTTGTGGTTGATCACACAGGCATACTCATAAGGACCTGTGGATACACCACCGAGTGTGTGAGGGATTCCCTGTGGGGAAAACCAAAGAGTCAATCAGACTTAGGAAGGTAAATTTAGAACGATCCTGAGCGGATCTTGGCCCGAGGGTTGAGGTCTGCACCAGAGCTCCACACTTCAGATGTTTCTACAAGTCTAAATAATAAAAATTATGAAACTCCGAAACCTGAAGGTAGCCGCTCACAACTTTTCTTAAACCATTTAAAGACACGAGCCATAGCACATGTGTATTTTTTGGTACTTTCCTGAGTTGACACATGGCACAATTTTTTTACATTTTCATTGGAGGATTCACACATTTCCATGTAACACGTGGCACCTCTCTTTTCTCGACACGTCATCTAGAATGATGTCATGTATGCCACATCACTACGGGAGATGATCCTTCGGGAATTTAACAAAGAATGAATTAACGAATCACCGAAGTATCAAAATGCTGAAGTATTGAACATTTCAAAAAATAAAAGGGTAAATTAAACATTTAAATAACAAAGTTAATCATGATCAAGAGTTAATTAATGACTCTGCAGTTCGGATTTCAGGACGTTTCCCCTGTATTATATTCTAAAATTTCCAAAGTCTAAACTTCTGAAATACTTAAAGTTAATGAAATTAATTAAGACTTAAGATAAAATACACGATAATTAATGACTTCGTAGTTTCGGGCTTCGAGAAGTTTCTTTTATGATATATTAAAAACCCCCGAAGTCCGACCTCTCGAAACACTTGAATTTAATGCAAAGTTTTAAACATGATTAATTAAGGTCCTAAAAGAAATTATCTATAGATTAACCTTTCCGTGGATTCAGAATTCGGGAGGTTCCCACTCTATCACATCTAAAACTCTCGAACGCGAACCATCGAAATAATGATGGAATTTATGACTAATTAAGGATAATGATTCAAATGAGGATTGTGGATCGCTAGGTAGACGTCTCCATTAAGATTAATAAATTCTTCATCAGTGAGGTTATATGAAGATTAATGAATTTTGTTTGAATAAAAGAACTTCAATTTTGAAATCATTTTCACCTTCCGCAATTAACAATTTTATCTATTGAAAAACTCACGGACTTTTTCTGTAACAGGTAACCTCACTCAGTTTCTTTAGAGATTATGGGACCGCAGAAAATGGAGAAAAATCCATATGCAACAGTCGAATATTCAAACCAGAATGCATACATTCTATCAGACACCACTCCGCAAGCCACAGACATCGTTAAAACTTGGACACAGGTTTTTTAGAGCCTGAAATGTGAAATCATTAACTGTGCAGAGGACTCTGCTGAAGAAGAAGATGAATCTTTTGCAGCTAAGGTTATACACATAGCACAGTCGGAGCTGTAAAAGATAGATGCATAGTCGAGAATCATGCCTTACAATGATATGATAAGTTGGGCCTTGGAACATGTTGATGTCCAGACTAGGAGCATCATCAACCATCAATAGGTTTCCATCGACTCTTTCCGACTGGAACATCTGCAAGTAATGTATAAAATATCTCCTAATCCTAAATATACTTACAATTCCGCATTCATTCTAGAGTTCATGCAAAATGAATGTGTCCAATACACCAGGAGAAATCACGATATAATCAGGACGTTTTGGGGGCATCCAGAGAAATTTAGAACTGATGCTCATGGTATATATGCCACATCATATTTAGATGCTCATATGGTGTATGTAGCCATGATTATTTGTCGTCTGTTCAGGAAGAAGAGCCTTACACATTTCTTGGTGGAATGGATATCCATCATGAACGAGGTAGCCGAGGGTTACACTTTCAATTGAGCCAAAATGTTGTCAGGTAATTTCACCAAGGAAATTGTGGATTATAAGAAAATGAAATCAAAAGGACAACCTACCCCCTTTTACATGTTAGCATATATCATGGACGCCATATGTTTCATGATACCTTTCCCCTTGATGAACTAGAATTGGACTTTAATTAGTTCTGAACTTATCCATTTTTATCATTCCAAGCTATGGGAAGTGTTATCACATATAGTTGTCAAGGGCAGCAGGTTGTCGAAGTTCGCGGCCTGCACAAGAAGCGTCAAAGAGCAGCTTTCATATAAGTCCATTTCGGGCTTAAAATACAAAGAAAGAAGACAAGCATATATTTCAACGATGGAGATCCATTAGATCAAAATATTGATGACCACAATCCATTGTGGGGATGCCACATGCTCGGTCGATAATTTTCTTGAGTGGTCCTGCAATTGAAACCGTGGTTTGGCAAAAGTAATATGTGGCAAAAAGTGGTGGATTACGGGCTTAAAAGCGGTGTGAACCCAAACCACCTTTGAGTGGCCCCACAATCACATGTTTATATAGTGTCCTATCCGAGATTAGTGTGTGGCTGCCTCTTGGGCATTAAGCCGTGTTTCAATCCCGATGTAGGTAGTTAATGAAAGTGAGAGAGGTGGTTGAAAACTCGTCTCACCACATAAATGGAAATCCAGGCCGGACTGTCAGCAAGTTGGTTCTTCTGCAGGTTCCTATTGAAAAACGATTGTGTTTGACAGAAGCTCACTTCTGACAGAAGACTGCATGCGCAGTCTGCCAGAGAACATGCAAACATAAAGCCTTGAATGCAAAGACTCGGGCATGCCTTTGTTGGTAGTGGCGAATTGTTCTGAGTATATAGGAGTCATTTTGATATTTTTTTATGGTCTTTGGTTGAGAAGAGCTCCCATCTGTAATGATTATTCCTTTGAAATCCATTCTTTGGTTATGTAATCAATTTGAGACTTTCATGTTAATAGAATTCAACTTCCCATCTCCTTTCATTTTGTCTACAAAGCTGTTTAAAACACTCGGGCATGGATGATCTAGTCAAGGATTGTTATGTTTCTCTAATGGAGGCTTAATTATAGCAGTATCATGGTCAATTTTACTCATTTCCCTGTGCATCTTTTCCTTCTTACATTGAATGACTTGGGCATGGAAGATCTAGTCCAACTATTGTAGTTGCAGGATGATGGAGGTTTTATTATTCTGTAGCCGTAACTATGCCTTTGGGCATATTTCAGTGTTTGGGCTTGAGCTCAAGAATGCTCTTGATTTTTGGTTTCTCTTCTCAGAGCTGATGGAAGGCTTGATTCCCATAAGATTCTTCTTCATCTTTCTCACCAAGTATTCCCTCTGCTCTCACTTTAACTCAATTTATTGACTGAAGTTAATGTGGCCCTCACGTTCCTGTGCATCTCCTGTTCGGTTCTGTGTTGAAAATCATTCAGATTATGAGTTTTTTCTATTGAAATCCATCCATATAAAACAACATATACCATATAGCTCTAATGGGTATCGGGCTTGCCTTTTCTGCAATCTAAAGGTGACTTCCGGTGCTAACATTTCTGGTGCCATTGCCGGGGAGCGAATTGAATAATTTTCCCTGGGTAGAACAACAACGAGCTCTGATTCTGAAGGTGCATCAGATATCAGTGCCATTGAAGATTGTATTTTCACCTGGCGACTTCACTGTGGGGACCCCACTGTCTAGACTCCTTTGTTTCAGTGTGACTTCCTTTGACTACAACTGGAGCCCCCTGGGACACAACGATCAGATCTAGTCTTTAATGATGAACAAATACCATACAAACCCATTCTGCATATCATTCACCCGACGACTCCATGATTAAAGGATCGATTTGTGAATCGACTGGTTTGAAATGGAAAGAATCCCAGCTCGAAGGTTTGCTCCTTTTAATTTTTCTGTTGTTCCTGGTTTTCCTAATGTTGTTCCTACTCCAAATCAATGGGGTGATTATTTTTCCATATTTAGAGAGCGTAAAGAGGACAACCCTTCTCAACATCTCCATGAGTTTCATGAACTCATGCATCAATGGTAGATACATCATGAAGATGTATTAATGAATATGTTCATGTTCTCATTAGCAAGAGATGCTCATCAGTGGTATCACTCCTTACCCCCTGCCAACATCTCCTCCTTGGGAGAATTTCATGTAGCTTTCAATAGATATTGTCAAAGGTATTATTACTTTGAGTTAATCTATCATAACTATTGTGACAAGTATAGAGATGGTGTTCAGAACATAGGTCGTTCTTGCGAAAGTTGTGAGGATGAGGGGTCTACCTCGGAGGAGTTGATAGAGCTGGTAAAATCACTTTCTGCAAAAATAGAGAAACTGGAGGTAGATCATGCTTGCTGCTCTTATGAAGAGGTAGAGGATATTTCAGTCCTTGAAACAGATGTTCTTGGAAACCCTACTTATGAAGAAGAAGTGATTTCAGATACTAGCTAAGAACGAATAACTTGCGATGAATATCCCAACGAAGATGATGAAGAGTAGAGCTCTCCCGTGGTTCTTTCTTATTATGATTGTGAATCTGAGCCTTGGGAGAGCCATGAAGGAGAAAAGGAGGAGCTAAATTCACAATTTATCTCTTGTTTAGAGCCTGTAAATGAGCATATATCATCTGGTACCAGCCAGCCTGTGTATAACAGCTATGGATAATATTCTGAGATGGATATGAAGGATTTCCAAGAGAATGCAACAGATCCTTTTCCTTTATACATTAAGGAAAAGCATTTTGTGGAAATCGACCATCCTGAGTAGCAGATTGAAGAAAAGATTTTTCCCACGGGCCCTGTTTATGATGATTATGAATTTGATCCTTAGGAAAGCCATGAAGAAGAGGAATATCTAGAGGGGCAGTTTATCTCTTGTCCAGAGCCTGTCAGTGAGAAACCATCACCCAGGGCCAGTCAGTCCACATCGAATGTTCACCTACCTGTGCTTACCATAGATATTCAACCCCGTGTCGGTAGCTGTGGAGCAGAATGGGTTGTCTGTTACAAATTTTCTGGAGTTTGCTAGTCATTCAATGAGCCTGCCAGTGAGTAATTGGAGTGGCATTTCCTTCATATCTTGGAGCCGCCCAACTTTATCTCAACTTCAACCTTTGTAGAGAAGATGAAGGATGTAACCATTCTAATTTCATGGTTGCATTATCTGCTATTGATCATTGACAGAGTAAAAGAGCTTCTAGTCATGAAGTTACTTGAATGGCTATGGTGGAAATTTTCTTTCACCTAGCACCATGTAAAAATCAATTAGTTTAGGACTGTACATAAATAAGCTCCTCCTGGAGCCCATGTTTTTTTCTTTCGTTTTTAGGATAGTGTGCTCGTTGGCCTTTAATCCTCAGTAGGATTTTTTTTGAGCATGACTCCATAACCCAATGCATAAGGCGACTGGAACTGATTAACATTCTTGGCAGCTCACAAGGAGAATGCCATCCCCTGTGAAGCCAAATGTTATCACATATAGTTTTCAAGGGAAACAGGTTGTCCAAGTTCACGGCCTACACAAGAAGCATCAAAACATAGATTTCATATAAGTCCATTTCAGGATTAAAATACAAATAAAGAAGACAAGATTATCTTTCAATGACGGAGATCCATCAGATCACAAGATCGATGACCACAGTCCATTGCGGGGACACGACATGATGGGGAGATAATTTTCTTGAGTGGTCCCAAAATTGAAACCGTGGTTTGGAAAAAGTAATACGTGGAAAAAGGTGGTGGATTGCAGGATAAAAAATAGTGTGAACCCAAACCACCTTTGAGCGACCCCACAATCACATGTTTATATAGCGTCCTATTCAAGAGCAGCATGTGGCTGCCCCCTGGGAATTAATCCACATTTCAATACGATGCAGGTAGTTAATGAAAGTGAGAGAGGTGGTTGAAAACTTGTCTCACCACATAAATGGAAAGCCAGGCCAGACTGTCATCAAGTTGGTTCTTCTGCAGGTTCCTACTGAAACACGATTACATGTGACATAAGCTTGCGTCTGATAGAAGACTGCATACACAGTCTTCTAGAGAGCATGCAGATGTAAAGCCTTGAATGCAAAGACTTAGGCATGCCTCTACTAGTAGTGGCGAATTGTTCTGAGTATATAGGAGTCATTTTGATATTTTGTTATGGTCTTTGGTTGAGCAGAGCTCTCATCTGTAATGTTTATTCTGCCATAGCCATTCTCTGGTTATGTAATCAATTTGAGACTTTCATGTTATAGAAGTCAACTTCCTGTGTCCTTTCATTTTGTCTGTAAAGATGTTTAAAACATTCACCCATGGATGATCCAGTCAAGGATTGTTATGCTATTGTAATGGAGGTTTGATTATAGCAGTATCATGGTCAGTTTTACTCATTTCCCTGTGCATATTTTCCTTCTTACATTGAATGGCTCAGGCATGGAAGATCCAATCGAGCTGTTGCAGTTGCAGGATGATGGAGGTTTGATCATTATGTAGTCGTAACTATGCCTTTGGGCATATTTCAGTGTCTGGGATTGAGCTCAAGAATGCTCTTGAGTTTGGGTTTCTCTTCTCAAAGCTGCTGGAAGGCCTGATGCCCATAGAAATCTCCTTCATCTTTCTCACCAAGTCTTCCCTCTGCTCTCACTTTAAATCAATTTACTGACTAAAGTTAATGTGGCCCTCACGTCCCTATGCATTTCCTGTCCGGTTTTGTGTTGAACATCATTTAGATTCTGAGTTTTTTCCATTGACCTCTATCCATATAAACCAACATCTACCATAACTCTGATGGGTATCGGGCTTGCCTTTTCTGCAATCTGAAGGTGACCTCCGGTGCTAACAGGAAGAGAAAGCCAAGGATTTCTTTTATGAAATCTGTCACAATGTTGTAGTGCCTGTTCATATAGCCCTTTATGGTCACCCACCTCTCTGGATTTCAGAGAATATTATGGGAATCCTAGGCAATCTCGCAGATTGGTTTATTGAGGATAATTTCTCCTACATCAGAGTTTTTGGTTGCTCAGTTCCTCCTCATGTTCTCCCTCAATTTTTACCTGACATGCTGGTGTGCAGAGAAGTGACATACCTGACAATGGTAGGAGGTATTAGCAAGGAGATGAAGGCAACTCAGAAAAAGGTTTGGCTGACTTTCCATATTCAAGTTGGAATGTTTACATTATTGTATTTCGATCACTCTAAAGTTGAGGCCATAGCCTTGGGTGATGTCAAATTGGTTGACATCGAGTTCAAGAAACATGATCCTCATAAGATCGTGGAAAACCATCTAGCTCAGTTCAACATGAAGTGATATATGCATGAGAACTCCCCGTATGACGAAATATTCAAGGGAGTTAGGTATTATGAGGAAGTTCAAGACATATTGCAAACCCTTCCCCCGGATCAACAAGCTGGTTTCCTTAGTTTTCAAAAACACATGCATAATGGTCTACTAAAGGTACTGCAAGGAGAGTCAATAACCACGCCCCCTTCACAAGAAGCTAAGCCTATAGGTTCTGAATCAATTCACTCTGATAAGCATAGAGTTGAGGGGACCCCAAAGATCTCGGAGGTGTTAACACATGAATTAAAAGTATCATTGTTAGGCCAGCTAAGCCCCTAGGCACTAGATCAACTCGAAGCTTTCCTAAAGCAAGGACAAGATATGCCTCCTTTGACACCAACTACTCTTGCTGTCACCTCAAATACAACAGAACAACATCAGTCCACATAGATTGCTACTTCCATTACATTGCTAACCCCTCTACAAACCAGCTTTGGAAATCCTAATTCCAAACTTGTTTTTGTAGGTGATCTTAGCCCCATATTTCCCGAAGAGATGCCTCCTTTCTATTTCCTTTTTAGTAAGAAACACAAATCCATCATGAAAAGGCAATCTCACTAGAAATATGGAGTGTTAATTAAAAGGCAGAGAATGGTGTATGACGGGAATGACCAAGATCATCCAGTATTTGCAAAGGAAGTTGCAGGTTCGTTAGGTGCTTTTTCCACTTCCAATCAATGGTCTGTGGACAATTTGACCGAACAACTGTAACATACATGCCTATTGGTAGAGAACTTGCAAAATCAGATATATACCGCTACACAGACTATCAAGAACAAACAAAGTCAGGATTTCAAGCAAATCAGGGCTAGTTATTAACACCAAATTAAACAACTTCAGGATAACCTCAATCTTCTCCACCAAGATTCGCAAACTAGTCAAAGTCTAGTCACTCAATGTGATGGGTTGATAAAACAACTGCAAGCCAGATTGGACCTAATCAAAGGTACCTCGATAGACATCCCAACCTTCAAAACTCAAAAATTGGAAATCAATGAGAAGCTATAAGTTGCCCAACAAGAACTTTATCTGAAGGTAGATTCCATCCAAAAATGCTATCAGGCAGTAGAACTTTCTCTCAATGATATCTATGTCAAGGAAAAAGAGGCCTGCTCATCCCGATCTAAGTTTTAGGAAGTCCTCATATTGATGCATAAAGGTAATGTCCCCGATTTTCCTCTTCTCTCTTATTTTGAACAATCAAGAGGTGATATGGCCCTAAAGGTTTGGGAAACAAATATGGAAGAGAGAAAAAGATTTTCCAGAGAGTTGAAAGAAGCTTGACTAGAAGTGTTGTCAGCATTAAACAAAAAGTTGATAGATTTTGAGGGGAGTAATATCTCAAAAGACCTAGGGAAAATTGAGATAGAAATGAACCAACATAATTCCAGAAAGAGAAAAGAAGAAACTCTGGAATCCATTCAAGAAATGAGCTATATTGATATTCTTAAAATCAATAAATGGCTACTAAATCCAAGTTCATAGTTCCAGGCCACAATTCAAGAAGTGAACAAGATCCAAGAAAAGCTGCCCATAAAAAGGAAATTATTCGCTTTTGAGGTAAATGAAAAGGTTTGTGGTGGCATTGTTGGATAGATTCACCCAATGTATTGAACATAGAAAAGAAATCATAGCTGATATCAAGTAAGAAAACATGCACATTGTCCTTTCCTTCCACCCTCTCTACCTTTCACCTTCCAACAACCACTTTTCTCGTCTACCCGCATTCTAACCTTCACTTATCCCCACTTCATCATCATACACTTGCTCCATCATCATCCTTTCCATAGATGGTTACTTTTCCCTATGCACGTTATTCATTCCTTGACGAACCAATGCTATGTTATTCGTCCGATTATCCTCCATCCATGAACTCGACTGTGATTCATTTCCTTGCTGAATATATCTGGAGGGACAGATGGCAACAAAATTAAACAGCTTAAACAATATGTCGAATTATTAAGGTGTCCTTTATGACGTGTGTACTCAAACCAAAGGACTAAGGAAAATGAACACTTCTATCAACAGACTAAGAGACAGAGGAGAACGCTGGCAAAAATCATCAAAATTTACACACTATTGTTTTATTCAGATGTATGCTATTTTGAATTAAATATTGTAATATGTCCAATAGTTTCTGAGTTATGACAAATTTTGTATAAGTAAATAGATTTAAGATCTATTCAAAGGAGGCTTCTTGCCAGATGTAATAGAGAAACTCTCTTTTTGAGTTTTAATACAAGTGCAGACAAAGATTCTAATTTTCATTCAGTTTGAGTTATGTGTTTCCTCTATGTTTCCATTTCCCTGAATTTCCTTATGTGTTCCTTGAAAAGCGATTGATTGCAATTTAGTATTACAACTACTATGATCATATTATACCAACAATTCATTAGGTAAGTAGTTTTTCCTCTGTATTTAGTATGAGTAAAAAAGGACCTACGATCTGAGTGAATTACTACATTTCATATCTTGTTCAAGGGTGAGTTCTCTACTTTTCTTCCTCTACAAACAAGGTAAGACTCATCTGCAATTGATGCCTAGATTTGTTTGATAGTTTTGTAACTTTTTTCCACACCATTTGATATTATAATTGTGACTCAGATAACAAAATGCAGCCTCTGTAATGTCCTATTATTAATTTCATTTAAAGATCATTTATCATAGAACTAAAGGTAGGAAAATCACTCATTAAAACATTTATTTAAACACTACTGATGCCTGACATTACTCTTTGAGCCTTAGGATTAATCTCACGAACAACATCTTTTTGGCACCGCTGCAGGGGATGAAGAAACAAATTCATTTTCCCTAGGAAAACGACAAGGTAAATTTTGGTCTTTGATGGTGAAAAAATATTGAATACATAAGTAAGGATTATTTTATTTTTCACCTGGTGACTCCACCATAGACAAAACTGGCATTCGGTCGAAGGAATACCAGGAAAAACCTAGATGAAAACAAAACTACACTAGTGTCAGATCCCGAAAAATTATTGAAACGATAGGCATATCTCAGATAGACTGCTGCATCGGCAGGTACGGTCTATCAACCCAAGATTACACAAGCTAATGTTAAGGTTCCCACTGAACAAATAATCCCTAAAGAAAGTTTTGAAAAAATTTATTCTGCAGAGGCACCAACTATTTAACCTGAGGTTAAAATTGAAACTCTAGAGGTAGTCATTCCCGAGATAAAAGTTGAGATTGACTTGAAAGATAATTTTACTAGTGAGGATGAATGGTTCCTTTCGATCCCCTCTGTCATTGACACTCCTCTGATTCTCTACTTTCCCAAGGTGAATATTTATGTTTCTCGAAACCCTGAAGAGTACTTTCTATACCCAGACTCATCCCCTATCGCCTCTCCTATATAAACATCTGGTAAATATGAGGATCCCAACTAAAGTTTTCCTTTTCCTCCTCATCTATATATTCCATATCCTCGTGATATTTTTCCCAAGCTTCATTCCCAACCCCCTAAAGTAGTCGAAAGGTCAAAATTCCAGTCTTTCGAAGTTTTTGAAAATCTCCTTTTTATCTCTCGAAGTCCGTCTCCTAGGATTTCAATGGCCGGTGCTGGAGGTGTTGGTGTTGGTGGTGCCGGAGGTGCAAGAGCCGGTGGACAAGGTTAACCCCCTAGAATCTTTTCCAAGGTATCTTTTAGATACTCTCCCTTGGTCCTCCCTGCTATCCTTCATGATTTTCCGAAAAATTACATGAATAACCTCCCCAAATTCATGGGAGAAGGAGATCTAACCACAACAGAACACATAGCCTTTTTTTATTAGTTTGTTGATATCCGTGGCATCGAACACAAGGACGTTTACTCAAGACTGTTAGTAAAAACGTTTGAAGGACAAATGAGGACCTGGTTGAGAGGAATCCCAGTAGGTTCCATACGATCATATGGAGATCTAGAAAAGGCCTTCCTAAGACAGTGGGGAGAGAAAAAGGACCATCTTTATTATTTAAACGAATTTGGGGCCTTAAGAAAGAAGACTTCTGAATCAATCCTTGAATTTATCCAAAGGTTCAATAAATTGTATCAAAAAATCCCAGCCGAAGTCAAACCTTCTCAAATAGCTACAAAAGTAACTTTTGTAGGGGCTTTTGATTCCAACTTCACTCTACTTATAAGAGAAAGGAGATCTGCCACTTTATCAGGAATGCAAGATGATGCTATAGAAATTGAATCCAATATGATGGCATCTGGGAAAGTAAAACTAAGGTTGATATGGGAACCAGAGAACCTAGGTGTTTTAAAGAACATGCAAGACCCTCTAGATCTAGGAAGTCTGCAGAAGAAAAAATGGATTTGATGGCCAAGATTATTAAATATTTATCAAACAAAATCTCTAGGATGGAATTAGATCAAGCCAAAATAGATCCATATGTTAGGAATCAGTTCAGGAGAAACCCTAACCCCCAGATACAACAAAGACAAGTAAAAAATGAAGATCAAAAGATGCAAGCTCTGTTTAAAACTAAAAATTTCATGCCGAGGGACGAAATGCAAGATTATGAGGAATTAGAAGAATATCTAAACTGTTGGAAATATTGTCATTGATGGCAAAGGATGAAGCAAAGGAAGAAGAAGAGTTTTTCATGTATAGTTGAGTTTTGGGTGGGCGTGTATGATTGCTGAAGCAGATACCCGACAGCCGTCAGATCTGCAGAAGCTCTGCAGAGGTTAAGCGCAGGAGTAGGCATGCATAAGAAGTGATCTGAGCAGTCAGATTGGAAGCAGATACCCGTCAGTCACTAGATCTGCAGAAGGTACACGAAGGTTAAGCTTCAGGAGGAACACACAGAGGGAGAACAGATCTGAGCCGTAGGATCTGAGAAGAAAACCCGACAGCCGTCGGATCTGTAAGAGTCGCACAGGCGTTAAGACCTACTGTGCAGAGGAGAAATCCAGGACAAGTCATCGGGATATTGGAGAGAGAATCCTAGTCGTTGATCTGTGCAGGACACGCGTCAACATTCTGGTGAGGGATCGGGATATTGGCCTTCGGGAAATCGGGGATCCCGGTGAAAAGTGAGTCGAGACATTGAAAGTCTCGAAATCTCGGAGTAATAGGGACCATCCATCTGCAAGGACGGGTGGCAAAGGATCGGGCACCGTCGAAGTTTTTCTCATCGGAGAATCGGTAATCGGAGTTTCACGAGTCGCGTGTTCAACTACAACGAAAACCCCGAAATCGCGATAAGTGATATCCCGATAGGAGAGTCGCGTGGGCCACAGGTGGAACTAGTGGTGGACAGGTGTCAGCAACCTGAGAATAGTCGGCATCGGGAAATCGGAGATCCCGGTGACAAGGGATTTGTGCATTGTGAAATCGCGATCAGTGAAACCCCGATCAGTGGGGAACATCTGTCAGCACAGCAGAGAAGGAGGACAACAACGTAGTGGAGAACAACTGTCAGCATAACGGAGCATCGGGATTTGGACGATCGGGAATTCCGTGGGTGTATGCATTGAGGCATCACAAACCCCGTAGCCCCGACGAGGTAAGGTTATGGTCATGGAGTGATGGTCACATTGACCGGGAGCTAAGCTCAGGAGGGCTAGCGTATGAGAGGAGCCATCGGGGATCGGAGAATCGCGAGTCCGGGGGACTTGTAAATTTTGACATTGCAAGTGCTAAAATTCTGATAAGAGAAAAGCTGCGACAAGAGGTAAGGCCATGGTCGTGGGGTAATGGTCATGTGGACCCGGAGCTGAGCCAGGAGGGCCAACGCGTTAAGAAAAGGGATTTCATTGGAGGAATCTAAAGAGCCACCTTGACTCAGCATCATAATTTATGCCGAAACCCGATTTAAAAATGGGCGCGTAGGTTTAATTAAAATTAAAAAAAAAAAGGGGGAGCCCGATTTCCTCCGAGCAATAAATATGGGACCCGATGAGCGTTGAACGGTTCCTTGACCCATGGGCTTAAGAAGGGGTCGATGCCCTTTCTACAGGGTGATTGTAAGAAGAAAAGAAGGATGGTGATAGGTTGCAGGGGTCCCTTTTGGAGGACATGGAGGCCATTTTTCTGACAGTAGGCACATCTACAGGTCGTTGAGGTCATTTGTGCAGGCAGCATAAAAGTTTGAAGTGGGGGGAACCTCATTGTAGTAGTTGGGTGGCAGATCTACAATGAATCAGGGAAAGTTACTATAGATCTGAATTGCTCAACAACTCATATAGTCTGGGTTATTGCTGATATTCTAAAGTGTTGGGCAAAATATGTTTGCTGACAAATGTTCAAGGGTTGAAATTGCCTGATCCAGTGTGAAAATAGATGAAACGCGGTCAGCAGTGAGTGTGAGGGATAAACCCTCCAGTAGAAGCATCTTACCAATAGAAACTAGTGCTATCTTCAGGGGGTTGAATCTCCCTTCCAGGAAAGGCTGGTAAACGAGAGAAGGTTGGAGCCTTCTGCAGGTAGAAGCCTGCGTACTAGTAAGAGTCTGCACTAGTTCAATGTTGTAACACGTTTTCTTAATAATATTTATTGAAGACAGAGACAACAACAACGATGGTTTTCTCCTGATTTGGGTTTCCACCTTAAATCCTGGTGTTCATGTGTCTTACTCATGTGTGTTGGTTTATTCGTTATCTACTGCACTGAATTACTGCTTAACTGCTTAATAGACATCTGATGAATGAAGAAATTCATAATAAGATCTCTGAATGCACTCTTGTTATCTTAAAACCATACAATAGCTGGTCTCTACAAAGTATCCTAAGGTTCTCAGTGAAAGAAAAGAGAAAATCAATTGATTGCTCTAAATACTGATTCACCCCCCCCNATCAAAATGAGTAATCAATACGGAATAGCATCTATCAGGCCTCCACTCTTCAATGGAAACAATTTAATCTTCTGGAAAAGAAGGATGAGATCTTATCTTCAGTCTCTGGGAGCAGATGTATGGGCTATTGTTTAAGGAGGATATCAATATCCATCTACAGTACCAATAGATCCAACAGAAAGAAAAACCTACGAAACAAATGCAAAAGCAGTCAATGCTCTGTTAGGAAGTCTAACTGAATCAGAATTTGTCAAAGTCATGCAGCTGAACACAACAAAGGACATATGGGACAAAATCATTCTAAGTTATGAAGGT